>PISW01009545.1:0-59702 GCA_004023785.1 Mungos mungo | reverse complement strand
AAGGCGGGGTGGCCCCAGGGGGAAAGCTTACCATCAGAGGCAGGGGCCCTTCTTGGGGACCTGACCCTCGCACCCCCAGGCTGATGGGGCCCTGGGAAAATGAGCTCAGCCCCCTCAGTCACGCTATGACCCCTCCTTCCCCACCCAGCACAGCTCTGGCAGGAGAAAGAAGGAAAGCAAGAGAAATGGGTGGAGGGCACTGTGCATGTCTCTGGACCCTACTGGGCATGGAGCCCTTCCTTTGTCACCGAGAGGTGGGGGTGGGGGTGGGGGTGGGGGCCTAACCCTCTGACCGGGGTGCGGGGGTGCTCGTAGGAGACCCGAGGCCTGTCTGGTTCAAACCCTCAAGTCTCAGGGAGCCCAGCAGGGGTCACAAGGCCATCCTGCCAAGAGATTGGGCCTCTAAAAATACCCTCCCCCCCACTGCCGCCCAGTGTAGCAGGTCCTGTCCTTCCCCTGCCCACTGGGGTGCCACTGCCCACTCCACGCAGACTGAGTCCTCTCCGGGGAGGATGCAGCGGGAGGACTCCCCCGCCAGGTGGCTGTTGGAGTCTCAGGCCCCTTAACAGAGAAGCCAGCTCTGCGGCCTGGGGGCCAGAGGAAGCGGGCATCCGGGCTCTGCCACAGCTGACTCCTTGCCCCCCTGCCCAGGTCATCGCTCCCTGGAGGATGCCCGAGTTCTACAACCGTTTCCAGGGCCGCAATGATCTGATGGAGTATGCAAAGGTAGGGCTGAGTCGCCATCACCCCAGCCCTGGCCCTCCAGGCCACCCCCTCCCGAGGGTGGGGGGACCGAGGCAGCCACAGCTGACTCCCCACACCTGTCCCCTGGGCCGGCCCCCACGGCGGGTGGGCAGGCAGCGTGGTCACCGCCGGGGCTGGGCACCTCCATGGAGAGTCGTGGGTCTGCCAGGGCGGGGAGGGGGCTGTCCCCTCTGTGGGCGGTGTGAGCGAGGTGATCTCCGCCCTCCATCACCTGGCTGCTAATGGTCCCCAAGTGCCCCGCCGGGAGCAGGTAGGCACGCTGAGGGGCAGCGGCAGACAAAGGCTGGTGTCGAGCCAGCCCCTTTGAAGTACAAGTTGCAATAAAACATATTAGAAGTTTTGCATCAAGATCCTTAGCCGCTCCCCAGGGCACCTTTCTTTTTAGCGACTCCATGGCAGCTTTTGACAAACAGCCTCAATCAATCAGACAGGGTTGGGGGGGGTGGGGAGCGACGCGGCGCACACACCAGAAAATTGCTCAGGTTTTAAATAGCAGTCACCGGGGCTGGCTGTGCGCTCTCGCCGGAGCCAAGGTGCCGCGTGGCGGGGGGCTCGGCGGGGACGCGGCCCGGCCCCTGCCGCCGGCATCCCATTAAGACCCGGAGGGCTTGGAGGAAAGATCTCCTGTACCATCTGTTGTTTTATTATTAAGAGGGGAGTTTACAAGAGCAAGCCCATATGTTGCCAAACAAATTGTCAAATAGCAGAGCTATTAAAAGACAGGGCTTCCACCCCTCCCCGCAAGCCCCCCTGCCCGCGCCCCCCCACCCCTTCGTCTCCCTGATACAGAATATGGAGCAGCTGGAACTCGCCACCCCGAACTGTATTCTCACGACTGTGGTCCCGGTTCAAGAGAGGGCCAGGGTGACCCGCGCGTGGCCCCTCGTTTCCGTCAAGGGGGGCAGAAGCCACTTCACTGAGCTTCTGTCCCCGATAACCTTTGAACAGGAGAGAGTGGGGGGGGCGGGTACAGGCGAGTCTGGGGCCCCAGGCCCCGGGTCCTCTGCCCCACTCCGGGACGGCCAGTGTGCGCTCCAGGGAGTCTGCGCGCATTCTGGGACGGAGGCCGTGTCCCTGCACCCAGGAAATGACCAGAATCACTGAGCAGCAGCCAGGCTTTGTCCAAAATCAGAGCCAGGCGGCTGATTCAGCTGAGACAAAAAAAAAAAATCAATGGGGCTTTGAAAACCCCTGATTTCAGGACCCGTAAGTTACCAAGGCCAAAAGGTGGGGTCGGAGACATGCAAACATGTGCCGCTGCACTTCCCGCCCCCCGCACCCCCCCAAGTCGTGGTCCAAGGGGAAGACGCTCAGAATGGGCCTGTCTTTAGCATTGTCGCCGCAATTAGTTTCTTGTAAAGAGCCGGCAGACAAGCTGGGGGGGCTGGAAAGCAGGGCTGCGTACATGTTGGGGATGGTTTTTTGTCTCGATTGCAGTGAGGATTTCTTTGCGGGAGGACCTCGGGACAGAGAGGGGAGGGGAGGCAAAAATCGCTCTGGTGGCAGGGCTGCCCGTCCGGCCCTGCCCACCTGCCTTCCCTTTCTCCTCCCCTTGCTCCGACCACGACCACGGGGGCCGAGGGGGAAAGAAGGCAAAAGTGTTTCCAACCACCCCCCCGCCCCCGCAAACAGGCTGCAGGAGACCCACCCAGCCCGGGACGCCAGCTCCTCCACGGGGTCCTGGTCCCCACGCTGGCCCACTCTACCTGCAGGGAGCATAAGGCGAGCACGTGCATTTGACTCTTGGCAACCTTGCGGGGGGAAAGGGGGCCCCCAACACTGAACAGCCTCTAAATGGGGGGGGTTCCTGTTTGCCTATGTGGTTTAAATTGAAGAGTACACACGTTCTTTTCTTTCCTTTTTTTTTTTTAATGTTTTTATTTGAGACAGAGAGAGACAGCATGAGCAGGGGAAGGGCAGAGAGAGAGGGAGACACAGAATCTGAAGCAGGCTCCAGGCTCCGAGCTGTCAGCACAGAGCCTGACGTGGGGCTCCAACCCACAAACTGTGAGATCAGGATCTGAGCCAAAGTCAGAGGCTCAACCGACCGAACCACCCACGTTCCCCAAGAGTACACAAATTCTAGAGTAGATACGGACTTATAAAAACATTCCCCTGGTAAAGCTTCAAAAAAAAGAACAGCTAGAGGGTTTTTAGCTTCGTTTATCTTGAAATTTGAAGGTGATGATGAAGGAAACCCAGGGGGCTCCCTGGAGGAGGCAGGAATCTGACAGTCTGGGAATGAGTATGGATCAGGGTGGCCCGATGAGGAGAGACAGGGCGGTGCTGGTGGGCGCTATGGGGCTGGGGCTGGCTCGGTCTAGGCCCATGGAGGGCAGGGTGCTAAAAGGGGGCTTGGCAAGCACAGTGGCAGGTCTCACTGCCTTCAGGGGGCCTGGCTGGGCCCCCGTAAGCCCGTGTGCTAGATTCCGACCAAGTGTCCACCGGGGCAGTGTGGGGTGGCTCAGGGGGTCAGCCTCGTCCGTAATCAGAATGGCTGAGTGAAGGGGGCCTTCAGAGGGATCCCCAACAGCCGTTCAGACCCAGGGTCTGTGTTGGGATGAGTTTTCTCCCCAAACAATGGATTGAACCATGTGGGAAGCAGAACACAGTGAGAACCAATGGGGGGAGCGGGGGCGCGGATCCGCCTGGGGTGTTCTTTCCAGGGTCACAGAGTGATGTGAGTGGCCGTCGTGCCAAGCCGGGGAGAGGGGGTGGCCCCCAGAAAGTGCCAGGCCCGTTCTGTAAACAAGCGCCAGAGCTAGAGGCCCTTTCCTGTGGCGGCCGTCAGTGCCCACGGCCCCGGGGGGGTGGGGGTGGGCGGGGGTCAGCAAGCCAGAAACCTGCGGCACGCTGCCTGACCCATTCTAGTGCTCAAGAATCTTCTGGAAGGAACCTCCAAGGTCAGCATCCACTCCCACGACCTCTTGGACACACAGTCTGCCCTCACTCCCCATGCAGCCTGGAGGCGGGCAGAACGCTAGAGGGTGGCCCCGGTCCTGACGACGTGGCCACCAGTGTCGGGGGTGTCGCAGCGGAGCCTGCCCCTCAGGCCTGCTTCATGCTGCCTCATGGCCGCCCCCGTGTCACTTCTCACCCGCAGCAACATGGGATCCCCATCCCGGTCACCCCCAAGAACCCATGGAGCATGGATGAGAACCTCATGCACATCAGGTAAGGAAGGGGTCCCCCACCTGTCCTCGGGCCTGCCCTGTGTCAGGGAGCACCTGCCTGCCCAGGACAGATGCCGCGGTGACTGCACGCGTGGACAAACACTTGTAGCTCATTGCGTGGCCCTGGGGAGGGGGCGGAGAGGAGAGAGTGAGCCCCTGCCACCACTGGGGCATCCCGGAAGGCTTCTCTGAGGAGGTGACATTTGACATTCTGACTCCAAGGACGAGAAGGGAGTGCCTCAAGCAGAGAGAGCAGTGTGTGCGCAGCCCTGGGGCTGTGACCCCCAGAAGATTGAGGGCAGTGTCCCAGGCTCTTTTCCTGCAACCCGCAGTTCCCACAGCCAACTGAGGTGGGCCCAGAACATTCCGGGCAGGGCTGGCAGGAGCCGCCTTGGCAGAGAAAGAAAGGCAGACCAGACTTGTGTTGGGGAGGGCGTGGGGAGGGGGGTGTCTTCCTGCCCCTCCCCACCTGATACCCCCTCTTCCCTCTCCCCCTGCAGCTACGAGGCTGGAATCCTGGAGAACCCCAAGGTAACCCCCCACCCCGTTTCCTGTGAGCCGGCTACCCGTCTTTGGTGGCAGCCGATGCTGTCTGATGTGATTGTAGCCTAATTTGAAATTTCACGGGGGCCGGGTGTGGGCCTGGGGCCGAGCCCTGCCTGCGTCCAGATCGTCCCCACCCGGCCGTCCCCCCCTCCGCCTCCCTACTCCACTTCTCTGCGTTTTGAGACGCCCCCCCCCTTTTTCTAATTGCCGCGGAGATGAATGGGGGAAGGAAATATTTCAGGCAGCATGGAGAGAGTGTGTGATTGTAAGACAATAAAGAAGCAATTAGGCAGATGAGACACTTGTAGGAGGGCCCAGCCTGTGCCCACCAGCTCTCAGGCTGCAGTGGGGTGGGGGGCGGTACAGATTAGAGTCTCAGGACCCATTTGTCTGGGTTTTGTGCTCGCACGCCCGCCCGAGGCAGGCCGCCCTGATCCCCGGTCCTCAGCCTCCCGGGCTGGCCAGGCTGGGCCTCAGCCTTGTTTGAAGTTTAGGATTTCTCTCCCTGGGGGGGGTTTCCCTTTGTATCTCCCCCTGCCACCGTGGGAGATGGGGGCTGGGGGTGGGGGGCGCCCGGCCGAAATCTATCCTGGGAAGAGAAAAATCTCTTTGTCCCCGAGGGAATGTGTCTCCATTCTCTGGCTCAGCCCCGCACCAGGGCGGCGGGTTTTGGGGGGGTGGGGGGCTGGGCTGACGTTCGGGAAGAAGTGTGCTTGTGTGGGCCGGGGTGCTTGGGCATCTGGGTCTGGGGGGTCCGAGAAGGCCAGCTGGAGGGGAGGATGCCACCGTGGGGGTGGCGGTGGTGAGAAAGAGGGTCAGAGCCCTGCCAGGAGTTCTGGGAGCCCCCCCGCACCGAGCGGCTGGACCTCTCCATGAGGGGAGGTGATGTGGCAGCAGCTGCCAGCGAACGGTTCGGGGCCAGGCCCGGGTTTAGCATTTTCTCGGCTTCCTTTCCTTGACTCCTGGCTGCAAGCGTCCTCATCCCCTGGGCGAGGAAATGGGGAAACCAAGGCCCAAGAAAGTGGGCCCCCTCCCCCTTCCCAGGGCACCCCATCTCGGGAGCTGGCCCTCTGCCTCTGCGGTTCCCCCGTGGCCCGCCCCCACCCACCCTGGGCTCTGCCCAATCGTGTCACTCAAGAGAGCCCGCACCCTTGCCCCCTGGGGGCTGATGGCCCCACGGGGCTGCTGCCTGCTGCCCACAGGTTTTTCCAGTTCATGCTCTGCCGAACCCACGACACTCAGGCTGGCCACCCCTAATTAGCCAGTCAGTCAGCTCCCAGGGGGGCGGGTGGGGGTTGCTGAGCCTGGCAGGGGCAGAGCTGTGCAGAGACAGGCTGTCACCCCTACCCGTCTCCAAACATCCTGTGGCACTCTTACCTCCTAAGGGGTTGCGGGGTGGGGGGGGGTGAGCAGAGCCAAGTCCAGAGGGGAAAGTGACCCTGGGGCAGTGCTGGGGGTGCAGGCCACTCTGTGACCCTGGGCAGACCCTTCTCCAGCTTCCTGTCTAACCAGAACAGTGGGTGGACAAGTCAGGGCCGAAGGGGTCCTTTCAAAACTTCTGCCACCCAGTCAAGTTGGGAAGTCTGACACATCAGGCCCAGTGCGAAGAAACAAAGGCTCTGAGTCCTGACCCTGCCACTTAATTGCTGTGCCATCTTGGGCAAGTTACCCGACCTCTCTGAGCCACAGCACCCCCTGCCCCCAGCTCTTGACCTGCCCGTAGCACAGGATGACACCATCTTAGAGCCAGACCCCCGGCTCTCCCTCCTTAGGCAAAGATTCTCTGGGGGGCGGGCCTAGACCCTCTCAGGACCCCTCTCACCAGGCAGGGAAGGCTGGGCTGGGTGTGAGTGAGAGGGACCATCATTCCCGCTGACAAGAGTGGGGTGAGGCTGAGGACCCCAGGGTCCTGCTCTTGGGGCTGGGGGGGGCTCCCCAGGACCCTCCCTCACACCTCCGGATCCCCTGTGCGTGGCAGGTACCTAGATCCCGAGGATAAGGACGCAGTGGCTAGGGGCCTGGTGCTACCCTCCAGGCGGACAGACTCCGCGCCCACCCCCCTGCAGGCCTGGCCCCCTTGGGAGGAGATGGGGGAGACAGAGCTTACGGGACCCAGTGCCCCCTCCCCCTCTCCAAAAAAAAAGCCCCCGAGACCTGCCGAAGGGAGGGTCTGAAGGCAGATGGTGGAACCATTTTCTGCCTCCGTGAGGGCTGATTGAGGGGCAATGAGGCAGCTAATGCGAAGAAAGATAGAAATTTACTTGCTTTAACTTCATACGGCACACGGTGAAAGAGTTCATTCAGCCGCCGGCCCGCCATATCTGATGGATGAATAAACCATTTTCAGCATCGACCATGCCTCTACATCATGGCTTAGTTCATGGGCCATTTGCTTCCAATTTCTCCTTCTCGGCCTGTTTCATGCTTTCTTTCGTCCTCTCCCCCCGCCCCCCCCCCCCCCCTCTCTCTTTTTTTTTTTCTTCCCTCCCTTCCCCCCCCCCCCGCCCCCCCCCCCCCCAGATGACATTGGAAGTGAGCCCTCCCGCTGGGATGGATAAATAGATGGTATTGATACTCGGCAACAAACTATTTGTCATTTGAACTGAGCTTTTAGGAGGGAGAGTAAAGAAGGCGGGCGCTCCCCGTCGGAATGCAAAGCGAATGTCACTTTATTTCTATTTAGTTATTTTATTTAATCGGTGCTGTCAGGGTGTCGGAAACCACCGGACAGCCGCCTCCGAGGGCCGGTGGGTCGCTGGTCCTGTGGCTCTGCCCTCCCAAGTCCAGGCCATCTTGTCCTCTGGCCCGAGCTTCGCCGGAGAAGTGTGGCGGGAGCTCAGGCAGGGGTGGGTGGGGGACCGGGGCCCCTCAGTGCTGTCCCCCTGCTTTGTGCTCTTCCTGGGCTTTGGGGAAGGAGCTGCGGAGTCACCCTGGACACCCAGAGGTCCAAGCCCTGCTTCGCTTTGCCTTCCGGCCCAGGAGGGTTTGTCATCGGGCTGCCTGGGCCCAGGGAACGCGGAGGTTGGCAGGGCCCACGGACTTGGGGAGCTGGGCATTTCTCTGAAGCCGCACGAAGCCTGTCCCCACAGCGAATGGTGGTGGCCGCCTCTGGCCAAATCCCTCGCGCTGTTTCCCAGCCCTCAGGTTTGTAGAGCAGCTGGGGAGCAGCAGGGGTGATGGAAAGAGCACTGAACAGGGAGTCTAGAGTCCACAGGGGCGGGGACAGGAAGTATGATTTGGTCAGCCACTTTGGCCTTGGTTTTCCATCTGGCTCGTGGAGGCATCAGGCCGAGGGTCCTTCTGGACCCTCTTCTTCCTTGAGTCTGTCTTGGAGGTCAGCCCTGGATCCTTATCCCCACCCTGCAGATGGAAACGGATGAAGGGACGCTGCTGTCCCAGGTGGTCCGGCGATCTGGAGGTGAGGGTCCACCGCAGGCGGCTATGTGAGCTCGGACGTAGAGCTGTGAAAGCTCAGCCACCCCCTTGCCCAGGACTGAGGGGTGCCGAGGGGGGCCAGGAGGGCTGGTCGCTTGGGCATGCAGCCAAGAAGCAAAGTGACCACAGGTGAGGGGTCCAAGGCACGTCTGCTGGCCCACCTCCCCCTGGACAGGCTCTTCCCGGAGGCAGACGCCGCCAGGGATGTGTTCCAGCCGTCACACCTCGCTGCGGGGTCGGTCACAGCTTGCACCTGACCTCCCTGCCGTTTTCCTGGGTAATTTTCATGCCCAGTAAAAATGACAAAAACCGTCCTATGTGCTTGTGGCGGAAGACGGTCAAGGGCGGCTACCGTTTCCCCATTTTGCAGCTGGGGGAAACAGGCCCAAGGCCCCCCGGCCGGAGATCTTGACCCCTGGCTCTGAGGGGATTTATTTCCCTCCACTGTAAGACCCTGCGCGTATTTGCGGCAGGCCTCGGGGTTCCCTTTCTCGGGCCAGTTCAGGCTTGCACGGAGCACACCACGGTCCCGCCCCCACCCCTCCTCAGCCCCTAGATCTTCATCTCTAGATAGGGTGATAGCACTTGACCTTCTCACCAAATGGGGCTGCTGGGAGCCCGAAAGAAACTGCCGATGGAAAGAGACCCGTGAGTGTCTTCAGGGTTCTGAAAGCAAAGATTTAAGGAGCTGCGTGTCCGGGGGTCCCAGGTGGAAACTGCTGGGTCCGGGGTGCCCCCCGGGGGAGACGAGAGCAGTCAGGCTGAGAGGCAGGCCCCCCTCCCTCAGTGGTAAGGATCCAGGGCCGGCGGGTGGCGGGGGTGGGGAGTAGCCAGGCCTTGGGAGCCCCCAGGCATTCCCGGCCCCTCCATGGCTGCATCTAGGCGAGAGGCCCATTTTGCAACACGCCCAAGGAAAAATATACATAAAGGTTGATGCGTTTTCAAATGGGTTTTTGCTTTGCTCTTCTCTTTTCTCCCTGTGAGTATTAACCTCGGGGACCCCAGGGACGGCTCGGCTCGCCGGAGCACCTGCTGGGGTCACGCGTAGTCATTAGCTTTGCGGTCAGTGCAGAATAAACCCCAATTCCCGGCGCCGGCGAGCGAGTGCGCGCCCACTCCCGGGAAGCCCGCTGCCACCCGCCCGCCTCGCTGCTCCAAAGTCACACTTTTCTTGCCTGACTTGTTCTTCTGCTGCTATTCTATTCTATTCTACCTCCAGCTGTGGGGGCGTCGAAGAAAAAGATGAGATCAAGTTGAGGGGAAAAATTGTCTGATTTCTTGAGCCCTTTGTTTCCCCGGGCCCCTGGCAAACGGGGGGCCGGCTCCAGGCTGGGGGGGCTGGGAGGCCCATGGGTCCGTGCAAGCCGGTGACAAGGGCCACAGCCCCCTGGTTCCGGAGAAGGGGTGCAGGTCTCTGCAGGAGGTAGGGTGCAGGGATGGACAGGGCACGGCTTGGCTCTGGACACCCCAACCTCCAGCCTCTTTCTGTTTTTTATCAGAACCAAGCGCCTCCAGGCCTCTACACAAAGACCCAGGACCCCGCCAAAGCCCCCAACAGCCCTGACATCCTTGAGATCGAGTTCAAGAAAGGTAGGCGCCCGCCTGTTGGGACTCGGGGAGGGCGGGCTCTTAGGGCCCTGGCTCCCTTCCCGTCTGCCCAGGAGCCTGGGCACAAGCCCCCTCCGTCATCTCCTGTGCTCCCGGAGGCCAGAGTTCCCAGCCCCCGCTTCCCCAGATGGCATGGTCCAGGGACGGCTCAGCGGCCCATCACCTGGGCCCACGGGCACCACCTCTGAAGGGAGAAGCAGTCATGTGCCAGCTTTGCAACTGGTGATGAAAGCATCCGCCTCCTGGCACGCTCATGGTGTAGAGTGAGGTCTGGAAGGAATGTGTCTGGGACAGGGCTCTGGCACCAAGGAGGGACTCAGTAAATGGCCCCAGGGGCCCCTCGGACCCCACCACTAAAGCGTCAGCTAGTCCTATGCCCGATGCTATACACAGCCCCCACCCCAGACTCAAAGCTCGTGGGGGGCAGGTGTCCTGGTCTCCCTATCTTCGCTGCTATCAACAACCTGTTTGCTGGCCGGGCCTGAGTGCCCAGGCTCGAGCCGGGCCCCAGGCACACCTCTTTCCAGAGAGGACGGACAGGATGGCAAGGAGAGCCTGGTAATGACCAGGCTCAGAGTGAGGGCTCAGGAGAGGACCTGCCCAGGCAGCTGTATGTAGAAATCAGGGAGGCTTCCTGGAGGCGGTGCAAGGCAGGAGCTAGAGGATCCAATGGGGACGGGGGGTGAGGGCCTCCTGAGCTTGGACAAGGGGGCCGGACAGTCCATCCACAAAGCCGCTCCCTGGGCTAGAACAGAGCAGAGGAGAGGGACACAGCCCCCTCCCAGGGCACCTCGAAGACCTAGGTTGGGGAAGGGGAGGTGGGGGTTCAGATCCTTGCCTCCCTCGTGCTGGTACGAACTTGACAACCAATGTCACCCCTCTGGGCCTCGGGATCGCTCTCCTACAAAATAGGCCATGGGAATGGTGCCCACGGGTGCTGAGTGCCGTGCGCGGAGCGAGGCAGTGGGAAGTAGAGGCTGTTAGCACTCGGGTCGTCGCCCCTTCCCGGGGGCCTGGCCAAGCCAGCGGGCGTCTTCGTGGCTCCCTTGCATCCATTCAAACGCTTGAATTTCATGCCACTTGGGAACCAAAGGGCCCGTGGTCTGATGCCCCTGAAGGTCGCTAGGGCCCTGAGTGCCCCGTTCTGGCTGACCCAGGTCTGGTTCACAGGCGAGAGGCATCTCCGACATCATCTCTGACAAGGTGGCAGGAGGGCCCCCCAGCAGCACCTCCAACAGGCCCCCCCACCCTCACCCCGGGGAGCCTGGGAGAGGGTGGGAGGCGGGCGGGAGGCAGCGGGGATCCGGGACACAAGGCCCTGGCAGCCTTTCCTCCAGAAATAGGGCAGCCCCGAGGGCTGAGCGGGAGGAGAAACGTGGTCCATGTTAATGATTTGGGGACCGTCTGGAGCAAAAAAAAAAAAAAAAAAATAGACGTCTCCGACTACTCCCATTCACTCTCTAGTTAATTTATTTGAAGTTTTAATCTAATTATTAACTATTTTAAAAGCTAAGAGGCTTTCTCCGGCAGCATCCGCTCCTCTCTGGGGCAGGCCCCATCAAGGCCCCTGCGCAGCCCATAATAGGGCCGGGAGGGAGAGAAAGGGAGAGGGGAGAGGCGGGCAGTGGCGAGAGGGGCTTAAGGTTCATTATTGGGCAGACTTACATTTAATAGCAATTTACAACCAAGTTATAAAACCCCTGGAAATGGGGGTGAAGAATGGCGAGGTGACAGCGCCGTGAGGGAAGCCCCTTCAAGCGGCGGCTGGCTAATAAAGACTCGAAAGCCGCTATTGAGGCTGATTGGCACCCAATCGCTGGCTACATGGTAATGAGTTGGGCAGATGGGTGGGGGATTATCCGCCAACTTTGAACGGCTTTTCTTTGTCACTGTTACAGCTCTCTTGTTAGCCCCCTGATACATTCATTGCTCATTTCACACCGCTCCAGAAAGTGCCCCCTTGCTATTCAAAGTCAACCCCAAACCCACCCACTGCCCCCCCCCCACCGCCTCGGCCCTGCCCTCCCCTCCCCGAGCAGCGGCCACCTCCCTCCTGCCCTCCTGCCACCCCAGACCGGCCTGCTCTGAATGCACAGACGCCTGCTGGTGTGGGCACCCCTGCGCCCCAGCAAGCGGATGGCTTGTGGTGGTCTGGGGTGCGGGGCCGGGGGGCCCGGGGGGGTCCACCTGACAGACGCGGCAGGGGGCTGTGTGTGTGTGTGTGTGTGTGTGTGCGCGCACACGAGCCCGGGCTCCTCCGCACCCCGGCCAGGCGGCCTGGGTAGCTGGGACAGAAGGTGCCCGGGCGTAAGACAATGGTGGAGCGTGAAATTCAATTAGTTCAGGGCTGGTTCCAATTTCACAGCCCCTAAATGCAAAAGGGACAGAGAGAATGGGAAGGGTGGGGGGCGCGTTTTTATTGCATTTTCCCTTTCATTCTGGGGGGCGTTCTCTCCCCTTCCCTCCCTCCAGCAGGCCCCAACCTGCACAGGGCTTTTCAAGGAGTCATTTGGAGTCCATATCTGTCACATCCATTTAGGGCGTTGCGGGTGGAGGGAGAGGGCGGGGTGACAGGCGCGGGCTCTGGCCCCTCAGGCCCACTGCCCCCTCTCCTCCTGCCCCAGGGGTCCCCGTGAAGGTGACCAACGTCAAAGACGGCACCACCCACCGCACGTCCCTGGAGCTCTTCGTGTACCTGAATGAAGTCGCGTGAGTGCCCACAGCCTTGCCCGGCCCCCTGGGAGACCGCCCTCTCGACCCAGCCCAGGCCCTGGTGGCTGACGGTCACTGGCTGGGGCTTCGGGGCCACGGGGGACAGGCGTGGGGCCCGCGGGCAGCCTTGGGCGCAGCCCCAGAGGCGTGGGGCATCCTGGTGGAGCTTCTGAGCCCCCCGGCAGACCGGAGACCAGGTCAGAAGGAAGGATGGGCAGTGAGGAGGGCTCAGGCCAGAGGTCACGGAAGTTACAAACTCAGCTGCGTCACCCAGGCAGCCTTTCCCCTCTCTGGGTCTCGGTTTCCCCACCTGTACAATGGGCAGCGGAAGCAGGGGACCTGGCTCAGATGTCCTTTGAGTCCTGGATCCTGGGAGGGTGCCCAGCACTGAGAGTCCAGCCAAGGGGGTGGCGTCTGACTCGAATCCTCGGGGCAGCAGCACCCAGTGTCAAAGAGCCCGTTCTCCCACAGGGGCAAGCACGGCGTGGGGCGCATCGACATCGTGGAGAACCGCTTCATCGGGATGAAGTCCCGAGGTGAGCCTGCCCCCCGCCCCCGGGGCGCGTCCCCACTCCCAGAGCCCCCAGGTCCCCGTCCCGTCCGGGTATCGCTGCTGCCATGCTCCGTGGGTGACTTGGGGGCAAGTTCCTTCCCCCACCAGACTCCGTTTCTATCCCTGCGAAGAGGGGATAGCGGGCCATTTGTCACTGACTCCAAGGGCATTATGGGAAGCTCTGTGCCAAGA
The DNA here is from genome assembly GCA_004023785.1 of Mungos mungo. Taxonomy (NCBI): domain Eukaryota; kingdom Metazoa; phylum Chordata; class Mammalia; order Carnivora; family Herpestidae; genus Mungos; species Mungos mungo. The sequence continues at coordinate 46,718 of PISW01009545.1, read as the reverse complement.
GTCGGGGGGGAAGCTGGGGGTCCAGAAGGAGCTCCGAGGAGACGGGAGGCCGGGGACAGGCCTGGAAGTCAGGCTCTCCTGTGCCCCGGGGGTGGGAGGGTGAGGGGGTCCGCCGGGTTCGGAGGCAGGCCATGCAGGGCTGATTTCACAGTCATTACAGCTTCTTTGAGGAGGCCGCCAGCCCAGCAGGGCGGGAATCCTGCCAGGGGTGGGCGCTGTGGGCTGCGCGGTCCTGCCAGGGGCCTGCGCCTGGGTCTGGAACCCCCTACACGTTGGCGAGGCTGCCAGGCCCGTAGCTGCCCTTGGCCTGACCAGGAGCAACCAAGCCGGTGCCTGTATCTTCTCTTTAGTAAGCAGAGCGCTGTGATTTTTCCGGTCACTCACGGGTCCTCAGGCCACCCCTGCCCCTCCGGGGCCCAGTTTCCCTATACAAGGGGGTGTCAAATCCCCGCAGGGTCCCAGCATGTGATACAAAGAATGCTGCTTCCTCGAGGAACTTGGAGAGGGAGGGGGGCAATCTTGCAGCAATTAGAGCCCCCAAATTGAGCCCCTGATTTTTTTAAATACAGGTGGTGAGCTTGGGGGTCCCCTGTTTTGACAAATGTTCAGCTCGCTTTGCTTAGGTTCAATTTATTTTATGCTATTAAAGTTTATTTAGTTATTTTGAGAGAGAGAGACAGAGAAGGCACAAGAAAGCACAAGCGTGCAAGCTGGTGAGGCGCGGACGGTGGGGCGGGGGGTAGAGAGAATCCCAAGCAGCCCCCGCACTGCCAGCACAGAGCGGGACATGGGCTCGAACCCACAAACCCTGAGATCCGTGACCTGAGCAGAAGCCAAGAGTCGACACTCAACCGACTGAGCCACCCAGGCGCCCCTTCTTAGGGTCCATTTAAAAAGATAACATGGGGGCGCCTGGGTGGCTCAGTTGGTTGAGCATCCAGCTTGAGATCAGGTCATGATCTCACAGTTCGTGGGTTCGAGCCCTGCATCGGGCTCTGTGCTGACAGCTCAGAGCCTGGAGCCTGTCTTCACATCCTGTGTCTCCCTCTCTCTCTGACCCTCCTCTGCTCATGCTGTGTCTCTCTCTCAAAAATAAATTAAAAAAAAAAATATATATATATATAAAGATAACATAACCAAATGCAACTGGGCCAAGGGACAGTCACGGCACTTTGTCCTTTAGGGCTTTTCTACAAAGATTCGAAGATTTCAGGTGTCACAACATCGTGCTGGCCTGGGAGGCTGGGTGTGGGCTCTTGCTCAGGCTCGCCCTGCCTTCCCCGGGGACCTCTGACTTGTCAACTCTGAGCCTCAGTTTCCCCACGTGTGAGGTGGTAGGCGCCGGGGTAGAGGGTGGATTTTTTTCGCCTGTGACCTGTTTGGATTTCTCTCCAAAAGTGCGGGGAGGAGGGAAGTCAAGTGGCTGCTTTTCCTCTTTGCCGTGAATTTTTTTTTTCCTTGAGAAACAACCTAATTGACATTCTCAGGGAAGGCCTTGTCAGAACTGGGTTCCCAATTAGCTGCTCCCTTTCATCCTCTTACCTTTGTCTCTTACCTGTATTAACATCTAATTAAATGCCCGCTTTGTCTCCTTCTGCCCTTGGGAGACAACACAATGTAAATTGCACGAGGCAGGCCCAGGGGGACCTTGAAGAGCCACAGATCAGCACCTTCATTGTACAGAAGGGGAAACCAAGGCCAGGCCCGACCTGGAGAGGCACCGCGTCGAGGCTAAGAGCTAAGACTCTGGGGTGGGGCGCGTCCAAGTTCCGACCGAGTTTGATAGCGGGACCTGGTGCCACACAAATGGCCACGGCCCCAGGGGCATGATGAAAGGTCAGAGACAGCCTGTGCCAGGCCTGCTCCAGGGCACCTGCTGTCACCGCCCTCCCGCGCCATCACTGACCGATGCGGCCGTGTCTCCGTGCTCCCGAGAGGGACACCAGCCAGGCAGGACTGGCACTTGGGGTGAAAATGCATCCCCTTCTCGGGTGAGGACAGGCCTGAGGTCACTCCGTGAAATGGCATCCCTCCAGGTAGGGACAGTCGAGTGAACTTGAAGGAGGTAGTAACAAAGGCCTGGACGGGGCTATGCTGAGAAGACACCCTGGAGAAGGCGGCAGAATGGGTAGACGTGGAAGAGAGAGGGTGGGGGTGGGAACCTTCTGGGGGATTAGTAGAGAAGTTCCGGGGCACCGCAGGTGGCCTGTTGGGTCTGATGGGGGCTGAGCCCCTGGAACCTGGGGGAGGGGCACGTCGGAGGGGTGGGCTTTGGGGGAGGGCTTGAGTCCCCGTCTTGGCCCCGTCACCACTGGGGAAGTAACTTAGCCTTCTGAGCCTTGGCTTCTTCATCTGTGAAATGGGTTGTTATGTGTATCAAATACAGAGAGGGCTCTGAGTGGTGGCTTAGTACCCTTTTCCTAGCAGTGGGGGGGAGGGAGGGTGTCATCAGCCCTGAGGTTCCGACTCCCTTGGCTTCTAACCCCCCACCGAGGAGGGCAAGGTTGCTGGAGCACAGCCTGTCCATGTGGACCTGTGCAGAGCTGTCCCCAAAGGCACAGAATGGAGCCTAAGGGCCATAGGGTCTTTGGGAAAGACAATCCGCATTCTGACTCCCCAGAACTTGCTGTGTGACCTTAGCTTTCCCTCTCTGTGGCCCCAGCTTGTCAAAGGTGGGGCCGGCCTGGGTGATCTTACCCCCCTGGAAGTCGTGATTTGCCTGTTTTCTTACTCGGGTCGGAGGGGATGGGAGAAGGCTGCGCCCTGATTTGGCGGGCCGTGTCCTGTCCTCACGTCTCCGCTCTGAGCAATTCATGTGAGGCTGACCGAGCAGGGGGAGTCCGCGAGGGCGCTGGAAACGTCCACACGGCAAGGTTTTTATTAAGTCTACGGTAAGGGGAGACGCTGCTAATTGTCAGTGATACTGAGGGCAGCCCCGGAAGACGCTGTTGTCCGAAGCTCCGTGCGCAAGGGGGGAAATGTCGTTTGTATTGATTTTACAAAACTCGTAATTGAAATTCGTTAAAGGGCTTGGTTTCTTTTGGGGGGTGGGTGGGGAAGGAGTTGGGCCGTGCTAGTGCCCAGAGCCGGGGGTGGTTGTGGGGTCAGAGGGGCAGGGGGCTGGGGAGACGCAGATGGAGTAGCTTTTACTGTATTGTGGCTGTTCACATTGTCATTATCACATTATCTTTTTAACTCTGGAGGGGGGCTAATTAAGTGAAGTAAATGAAATCAGTGGGGAGGAGAAGGGGGGCAGGGCAGGCAGGGGGGAGGCGGGAAGGCGCCAGCCAGCCCCTGTCCTTCCGCTCACCTTCTCCCTCCTTCGCTCCCAGCCCTGTCCCTCCCCGCTCACTTCTGCTGCTGCTGCCTCTTCTCCCCTTCCCTCTCCTGTCCCTCTCTCCCCCACCCTTGCCGTCTCTCTCCCACTCTCCCCTCCTATCTCACTTTCTCCTGCCTCCTCCACTTTTTCTGGCTAAGGAGAAACAAGGGCCGCCCGCCCACTTACCCACCTGCCTGCCCACCTGTCCAGGCCTCCCAGAGGCTCCGCTCAGATGGAATGTTCCAGATGGAGAGGAGAGAGAGAGAGAGAGAGAGAGCTATGCCACAAAGATGTCTGTACCCTCAGAGGCCCACCCTGCCCACCAGGCTGGGGTCCGCAGGGCACCAGGACCATAGACGATGGTTGGAGACCCACCATGACGTGCCTCCCCATCACCATGGCAACCGCCTCCATCCTTAGCCCTCGTCCCTTCGAGGGGAGCCCTTGGGCTCCAGCCAGCTTCCCTTCCCTGGGCCTTTCCAAATCTCTCCCTCTGGGCACTACTTTCCCAAAGGACCAGAGCCTCTGGTCCAGGTGTCCTACCCCCACCCAGACCCCTGCTGACTGGTGGGTCTCACTCAGTTCCTCCAGACCCTGCAGGCCAGTTACGCTGGGGGCCCCAGGAGCAGAGAAGGAGCGGGGGTCCACTCCCGCCCCCGCATACCCACCGCCCCTGGATCCTTGCCCTCTTCACCATCCCCCCACCATGGCAGTAATTACGGTGTGATTGAGGCGGCTCAGCGGAGAGACACCTCTGTCTTTTTCCTGTAAACACGGGGAGATGAAAATAGACACTTGGAGCCGCTGTGCGTGTCACCGCGAAGATGTCTGTTGTCTCCTCCACCGCGACAGCGAGACTCACCTGTCATTTCCTCCTTCTTTTTGCGCAGTGGTTTGTATGCCGACTGTCAAAAGCCCCAAATCCATAGTCTTTTAGCATCAGGTTTCTGTCACTGTTTTTTTTTTTTTAAGTCATTTTTTTTTCTCCAGAAGGAATACACAGAAATCATCTGTGCCCCCTGCCCCTGTGGAGAGCAGAGGGGAGATCTTTCAAATGCTCTCTCTCTCTCTCTCTCTCTCACATACACACACACACCTGAAAATAGCTTTTTGATCCGTCACGATTAACTTTAACACCTCCAAAAAGGGGCAGGAATATTAATTGTGCGGGTGTGTGCCAGGGCCGTGCTCCTGCGGCTGCCGGGCACGGGGAGTGCGGGGGCGGGGGGGGGGGCGGCCCTGGCCACCAGACACTCTCCGCTCCTTTCCTGGGAAGCAGCCGTCAGGGGCCAGCAGCAGGCGGACCTGGGGCAGGTCACCGCTTCCTGGCTGGAAAGTCCGAGTGTCTTCCTAGCATCACGTGTGTCTGTTGTTCCGTTGGGGCCGTTGGGAGGCGATGCTGTGGGGTGAGCCCCCACGTTCTAGAAACAAAACCAGCAGTGTGCACACCACATCTGGGTCACGGTGTGCCTGGGGACTCGCCTTCCGGGCAGGTCCCCGGGGAAGTTAGAATGAAGAGCAGTTTGCCAGGGGCTCAGAGAGGCGGTGGAGGCCGGCCAAGGTCACACAGCAAAGCTGAGCTGGGAGCTCTGTGAAGGTCCCCAGCCTCCGCCCTGCAGACACGGGCTGGCCTGTGCCCCAGGCCTGGCCCAGCCAGACTGAAAAGCAAGGAGGCGTCAGGTTCCCCCCGGGAGCCGAAAAGGAAGAGGGTTCAAGCTATTGGCCCGCCTGGGCTGGCGCTATCCAGACTGTGCCAATATATGGATGGGCTTTGAAAGTTTCTGGGTTTTTCCAAGAGGCAGCAAAACTAATAATTAGAAGGCCTGTTTGCAATTCAATAAATACCAAGTTCTTAGCGTGTGGCCAGGATGAAGGACAGTAAGAGCCTCCGTCCGTGTCTCACTTGACGTGGCTCTTGGAAACTTCCCGTAGTGCATAGATAAAGCTTCTAGGGTAGATGAAAACTTGCCCCTTTAATATTGTGGCCATCTCTGCCATTCTGGAGGCAGACTTTGTTACTGTTGTTTGTTTATTTAGAGAGAGAGAGAGAGTGGGGGAGGGGCACAGACTCCCAAGTAGGCTCCGTGCTCAGCAAAGAGCCCAGTGGGGGATGGGGCTTGATCCCACAGCCATGAGATCATGACCCGACCCGAAATTAAGAGTTGGACACTGGGGCGCCTGGGTGGCTCAGTCGGTTGAGCATCCAACTGCGGCTCAGGTCATGATCTCGCGGTTCGTGGGTTCGAGACCTGCGTCGGGCTCTGTGCTGACAGCTAGCTCGGAGCCTGGAGCCTGCTTCCAATTCTGTGTCTCCCTCTCTCTCTGACCCTCCCCTGCTCGCACTGTCTCTCTCGAAATTAAATAAACATTTTTAAAAACTTTTTAAAAAGAGTTGCAGACTTAACGGACTGAGCTGCAAGGGCACCCCTGGAAACAGGCATTTCTAAGTGTTCTGCACGTGTCTGTCTTTGGAAACCAGACAACTGAAGCGGTCAAGTGTTTCTCCGTGGCCCCGGGGGCCATCAGGGGCCACTCGTGTATGGTACCTTCCTGCCCCAACTTCTGTGCTAAGTTCTCATGAGTTTTCTGGGGCTCCCCGCTCGCATGCTCTTGGCTTTTCTCAGCCATCCATCCACCCCCCATCTCCACCCGCCTTTCTGGCCTTTCTAGTTTGTGGCCACGGACCACTCTGTGGACGTGGATGCCAGAGCCCATTTGAACGGTGTTTGCCAGAGTGACCATGAGGCCGAGTGAGGGTCTGAACAACGCCCCGGGACTGCAGGGCTTGGGGCTGGTGCATGGACTTGGGATGTTGGTGTTCCCCCCCCCCCCCCCCCGCCGCCGAAAGGTCACAACTGGATCAAGACGTAGTCCTACTCGCCCTGGGCAAGTCCGCTCCCTCCCCGGGCTTCAGCCTGCCCATCTGTGAAGGCGGTGTTGGACCAGGTTGGCATTTTAAGGACGTCTTGGTGGACCCCAGCGTTTTCGGAGAGGCCTCCGCTCCCCGCAGCGGGGCCTGGGCTATGTGTCCTATAGGCTGGACATCTGCAAAAGACCATTGGACCAATGGGTTTGCAGCTCAAATCAGGCCCACAGGGCACCGGTGATCCGAAGGGGCTGTCCTTTTGCCCGGGCATTTCTGCGACTCCCAGATGGAAAGATGGAACAAGACGGGCAGGTTCTTGGAGGAGGGCGTTTCTGGCTGGTGACAGCACGCTCAGCCACGTCCTTGTCCCCTTCGGGTTCCAGGGTTGAAAACAACCTCCTTTCTGATTTGGGGGAGGAGGAGGCTTTTTAAAACATGTTTTTAAATCGTAAAATACGCAGAACAGGTACCGCCTCAACCATCATCGAGCTTACAGTCCAATGGCGGTAAGGACACGCACACTGTCGTCCCCCCGCCTTCGGTCCACCCCTAGCATCCTTTCCGCCGTCCCGAACCACAGAGTCCTCACCCTGTAAATAACTCCCCAGCCCTCCTCCCCAGGCCCCTGGCGCCCACCCTTCTGTGTCCTGTCTCTATGAACTTGACCCTAGGGGCCTCGTGTGAGCGGAGCCTTGCGGTATTTGTCCTCCTGAGCCTGTGGCTCATTTCACTCCAGGGGCGTCCCCGCTGCATCCTGCGCCGGAATCCCCTCCCTCCTTCAGGCCAAATAAGATTCTCCGGAGCGCACTCGCCACGCTGGGTTTAGCTCAGCTCAGCGTAGAGGGACACGCATCGCCTCCGCCTCGTGGCCATTGTGGACAACGCGGCCGTGGCCACGGGTGTGCAGGCCCCTTCTGTGTTTTGAGGCAGAGCCCGCGTGGAAAGACGGGGGTATATTTTCGGGATGACTCAGGACAGGCCCCTGAACCCCGGAACGCTGTGCGTGGGCAGAGAGGAAGCTTTGGGGGCCGCATCTGTGGGATGGGGACACGTACTGCCCCTGCGCCGGGACAGCAGCCTCAGGGCGGGTGTGTCTGTGGTCAGCTCGAAGCGTTGCCCATGCTCCTGGCGCAAGAGAGGGTCTGGGCGTGTGCGCAGCCCTGCCGCGGGGTCCTCACGTCTAGTGCGGGCCTGCGATCAGACCTTCCTCCCGCACCGTGCTCGGCTCGGGGCCAGGCGCCTCGGTGTCCCTGCAGAGACCTCCGGTCCAGGCAGGTTGTTTAGGACATAGAGCGGCTGGACCTGACGGAACAGGGAGGGAGCTTGAGCCAGACCATCTCCCCTTGACCTTCTGCGTTTGGGCCCTGCCGCCCGCCAAGCCGCAGGGCACAGTCGGCACCGCTCGGGGACCCGGCTCCACGTTGGCCATGTCCTTTCTCCACTCGGGCTTCAGAGACAACCAGCTCGCAAGGGAGCCGCTGGCTGAAGGTGGCACGAGTGTGCACACATGTGTGTGCACAGCTGTCCCCTCCCCTGGCTCCCCCGTGGAAGGGAGGAAGGGATATTTGGGGCTCCGGGCTTCACCGTGGTTGGTTTAATTACAGGTTTTCAGCCGCGGGCCGGTGGGCACGCGTTGGGAGGGAGGGGGGAGCGGCTCCGAAACCCTGTCATTTTCCAGCGTCTGAGGGCCTCTTCAAAGGGGGGCATCCAGACATTTTCTCCGCAAGCCGCAGAGTGGACTGTCGTGGCCCCAGCATGAGCATAATGGCAGGAGCGTTTTGCAGCAAGCTGGGAGTGAATGGGTCCGACCGGCTTGTCTCCTGTCAGACGAGTCATTATTATTATTTTTTTTTTTTGTCATTTGCTGACAGTTTGGGTTTCATGCGTTTCTCTCTTTTTTTCTCCCTTTCCCCCTGCCTGGAAAAATGGCTAGGTATCTACGAGACCCCAGCGGGGACGATCCTTTACCATGCTCATTTAGACATCGAGGCCTTCACCATGGATCGGGAAGTGCGCAAAATCAAACAGGGCCTGGGCCTGAAATTCGCCGAGCTGGTGTACACAGGTATGTAGACCCTGCTGGCCTCCCCTCCCCCAGCCGGCAGCACCCTCCTCCGGCTCCTGGCCACCCACTCCGCCATCCCCGCGACAGCCCCAGGGATGAAGGTGGAAGGGGGTCCAGCGAGGGCAGGGGGCGCCGGGGCCTGCCTTGCCCACAGGGTATTGAGGGGAATGTATCAGGCCCCCTCCCCCAAGATGTCCGGCCGCTCTGCCACCTGTGATTCGCATGACGTCAGCAGGGCCGGGGGACGTCACACGTCCTCCCTGGGGTGGCCAGGCCCGGCATGGGTGCCAGGCGCTGTGTGGGGCCGCGAGCCATCCCCGGGAGTCCCTCCAGCATTCCTAGGAGAGCCCCAGCCAGCTCTTCTTACAGACGGGGAAACTGAGGCTCAGAGCAAACAGACCCTGCACAAAACGACACAACGGAGGTGGCCCCGCTGGGTCTGGCCCCAGGTCGGGCCGTCTCCAGGCAGAAGCTAGAACCGCTTCAAGCGAGGGAAAGCCTGCCTGGACCAAGAACTCGGCCCAGGTCTGGGCCCCGCACGTGCCCGATGTGACCGGCCCGTGCGTGAATGACAGCAGCACGTGGTGCCGGTGGGCCCCCATTTTACAGGTGAGGCTCGGGTTTCCGTGCCTTCCCTGTCGGCACAGAGTTGGAATGCGGGCCCCCTGACTCTAAGGCACCCCTCACTCTGTGCAAGAGCCCGTCACCCATGCTCGTTCAGCCCACAAGCGAAGCCTAGTTTTTCATATTTTTTAAATGGTTGCAGAGAAAGTTTATGATACTATTTCACGTCACGTGGAAATGACAGGTCATCTGAATGTCAGTGTCCATAAATAGCTTTCTGGGCACGCCCATGCGCACTGGTTCATGTGTTATCTGTGCCGCCTCTGAGCGACCATGACAGAGCTGAGTAGTTGTCGGGAGAGACGCCACGTGACCCGCAGAGCCCTTTCCGGAAAATGTTAGCTGACCCTGCTCTGTGACATCACCGTCTCCTTAACGTGAGGAGTCACGTCAAACAGCCCCTCCGAGCTGTGGAAGGGGGCAGGGTGCTGCTGACATCCAGGGGGTCCCGGACGCCAGGGGCCCCGGGAAAGTGAATATTAATAATCCCTACCTGGGAAAAGCCTCCAGTGCTCTCTCACGCCCATTCCCCCCTCCTCCTCCACACGGAGGTTTCGTGTCCTTTGAAAGCTCCTAATCCCTGTAACTCATCTTGGGGTTTCAAGGCGACTCGGCGGTTATTGGCTGGGTGATGTCTCCCTCCCATCGTATCCGGCAGCTCCGAAGCCGGGGCCCCCTCCTTCCCAGGTGCAGACACGTGTTTAAATACCATTGTCTCCTGCGGGCGCTCTTGCTCAGCAGGGTTTAAGCTGAAAGGTGGGGTCACAAAGCAGGAGAGTCATCAGGCACTGCAGGCCGGTGGGGGGGCACACCTGCCCGGGCTGCTGGCTCCGGGGCCCGGGGCTCCGGGGACGCCTGGTGAGGGCAAGCCCCCAGCCACCGCCCTGCTCATCCTTGAAGGGCATCACCCCTTGCTGAGGGCCCCTGAGCGGGGCACTCACGGGTATTACCTAATCTTGGCTGCACAGGCGTGAAGACACTTGAACGAGGTTTCACAGCTGATGAGCAGTGGCTTTGAGCCTGGGACAGGCCAGCTTCAGAGGCCAGGGGCTCAGCAGGACGGGGGACAGGGAGCGTGGGCTGGGGCCCTTAGGAAAGGGAGATCACGGGCAGGGGTGCACAGAGCATGCATGGGGGGGCGCCCGTGGTGTCTGGGGCACAACTTGGCCCCAGGCCGTGGGCTCAGTGCCTCTATACCTGATCCCCAGGGTTGAATCTTTGTTTGTTACCCACTGAGCCCTCCAAATCCCCAGCTGACTTACAGTCATTAGGAGGTTTCAAAGGATTATTAATACTCAGGTGTCCCAGGTTTAAGCAAGTTACTGAATCTCCCTGTGCCTCAGTTTCCTCATCTGGAGAGTGGGGATAATCGATGTACCCGTCTCACGGCGAGGACTAAATGCCTGAACGTTTGTAAAGCATCTAGAACGGTGCCTGGCAGAGGGGAGGGGCTACCGCAAAGTGTGTCGAACACCACAAATGGTTTCCGAATATAGAGGCAGGGACCCGAGGCCTTGCCTCCGGCTGGTTTTATGACCTTGAGCAGGTCTGCCTCCCCCGAGCCTCAGTTTCCCCTCCTGTAAGTCACAGGGCAGCAGGCCAGGTCTCTTCACCGTTCCTAATTCTAACACTCAGTCACTGAGCCACTCCGCTGTGACACTTGGCTTCCTCGGAGCACAGATAGGGAGACCGAGGCCACTGTTCATCTCCCGCTCCTCACCCCACCCCCAAATCTCCCTATGGCCTCGTACAGACCCCCTCCCCCCAGGCCCAGACCCTGGTCCCAACCCACACAATCATCCTGGCAGGACCCCAGCTTCAGGACCCATCGCCTTTAGGGCACATAAGCTCACCTCCTCTCCCCTCGCTTCAGTTACTTCGGCAGAAAAATGGGTCTAATGCACAACTCAGAACAGAGGGCTGTCGTCCCCATTAGCACAGTGCCTGGCCCGGCCCAGCCCTGAGATACCCTTGCCACACACCAAGCTCACTGTCCCTTGCCCCAGGCTGGGTCTGCTGGGACAAGAAATCTGAGTGCAAGACCCCCGTGTGGTAGAGGGGGGAGATCCTGAGATAAAGCCCAGGCCTGGGCCCCTATCTCTGGCTCCATCTCCTCCCTGTCTTCCAGCCTGTGGGCTTAACGGTCTAATTATCCCGACTTAGAAAGATGGCCAAGCCACTGGGGCATGGCAGGGCAGGGGGCGGGGGCACCAGTGTCCCCTCTCCTGGGGCTGGAGTCGGGAGCACTCTTTAGGATCTCACGGTGGCCTGGGACAGCCCCTTCCTCTGCGGGTGTCTGTCTCCCCGGACGCAGGGAGGACTGGCGGAGGCCATATTCAACTCTCAAATTGAAAATGCTTAGCGCTCAGCCCGCAACCTGTCGCCGAGGCCACGCAATCCCCTGGAGAATGGTTAGGGACATCTCGCACAAACAGGGAAACCGAGGGACAGAGAAGTTGCGTTCCTTGTCAGTGTGGAGAGGGGTGGCTGGGGATCGAGGACCCAGTCTCTTCTCTCCCTGCCTGGCCCTCCCCCACTTCCGCAAGCCACCAGACCCCATCCCGGAGAAGGCCTGCGCCCCTTTCCCACAGACAGCCTCAGCAGGTGCCCCCCCGGAGGCCCGGCCTCCAACAAAAGCGGCAGACCCAGGGCTGACCTGGGCCTTTATCAGGGCGGGAGATCTCGCACCATCTGGCCCCACAGCTGCCCAGGTGGGCTCACCTTTCCAGCTCCGTTTCAGAGAAACCCTACCCCTTGAGCTGTCCCTCCCCCAGCCCTGGCCCCAGGCCGCCTGCCCTCCACAGAGACCATGAGGAGATGGCTCTCTGCAGGTCTGAGCCTGTAGGTGCTGAGATGCGGCCCTGGGGCAGCCTGGGGACAGAGCACACCACCTTCCCTGGCCCTGGGGCTCTGGGGGCCAGAGTATGGGGGCGGGGAAGGGAGCACATTCCTCAGGCACCTTGTGTGCTGATGGATGTCCATCCTCGGACAGGAAAATTCCAAGGTTATAACGTGGGGACTTGGGAAGGGCAGACGCAGCCCTTGGCTGTAGCTTGTGTGTGACCCTGCTGAAGCCTGACTTCCCTGAGCCTTACTTGCTCACCCGGAAGAGAGAGAGGCTGGGAGTTTTTCTCACAGGGCTGTTTACACCGAGTCAAAGAGGTGAACTTGGCGAATACCTATGCTTCATTCATAAAAATATTTGCGTATGAAAACATCAGCAATTTGTAGACAATTTACTGACATCCAGGGAATGGGGGGGGGCGCTTATTGGCTCTTGGCCAGGATGCCAGTGCGTGGATACCCCACGCAATGAGCCCACTAGTCCTGGGAGGGGCATATTGTGGGGAAACCGAGGCAGGGAGGTGAAGGCCACACACACATGGCCTTTCTGAACCGGAACAACCCCCCGGCTGCCCCTGCTGGGGTCACACACATGGGTGAGTCTTACCGGGGGTCTCCTGCCCAGCCGCTGTCTGTGGTCCTGGAAGACTGAGCTCCCGGTGGGCCAGCAGCCGCGTCCCTTCACGGCTGTGCCCCCAGTGCCTGGCCCATCACGCTCCCTGAATGTCTGGTGTGAGGCAGAGGGTTAGCTCCGCCCCCTCCGTCCCCTCAAGAGACGTGCAAGGCCACAGACCAGGCCCGTAGGCTTACGCCACAGGTGTGTGTCACGCCGAGACTCCACAGTAAACAGGGCGGACCCACACCCGAGGGCCGCCATGATGGGCCGAGGCATCCCTAGCGCAGTGGGCCCCCGCAGCACCCTCACCGGTTCCTCCCCGCAGGTTTCTGGCACAGCCCTGAGTGTGAATTTGTCCGCCACTGCATCGCCAAGTCCCAGGAGCGCGTGGAGGGGAAGGTGCAGGTGTCTGTCTTCAAGGGCCAAGTGTACATCCTCGGCCGGGAGTCTCCGCTGTCCCTCTACAACGAGGAGCTGGTGAGGTAGGTGCCCCTATGCTGGCCCCGCTGGGAGCAGGCCCCCATGGCCGGTGTCTCTTCTGAGCGGCTTCCTCAGCAGAGATGAGCACGTACAGGACACGGAGGAGACGGTCCCGAAGAGAATGGACGTGACCTCTGCTCTCAGTCCTTACGGGCTAGATGGGCAGAAAGGCACCAGTCCAATGACCACTTGAAAGAAGAATGAGGAAAGGGGGTGTTGGGCTGTGAGGAGGGGCAGGGTACTCTGGGTGGAGTGACTGGGGTGTGGAGAAGCTTCCCTGAGGAAGTCACCTTTGAGCTGGCCTCCAAAAGACGGGAGCCAACCAGGTGGAGAGGGAGCAGGGAGGCTCTGGGCCTCGGAAGAGCCTAGAACATTCCAGGCACTACCAGAACCCCAGGAGCAAGGGACCGGAGCGTCTGGTTCCCGGAGCCAGACCTTAAAGGGAAGGACCCATCAGATCTTGGTTTTCTAAGGCTCCTTCCGGCTGCCCTGGAGAACGGATCCGGGCGAGGAGAGAGTGAGCAAGGTGGGATGAACAGCGCCCCAGGGGATGTGCTGGTGGCTGGGGCCGGGCTGACGGTCCTGGAGCCAGCGAGAAGCTGAAGGATGTGACAGGTGGTCAAGAGGTAGAATCGAGGGGCGCCTGGATGGCTCGGTCGGTTGAGCATCTGACTCTTGATTTCAGCTCCGGTTGTGATCTTGAGGTTCGTGAGATCGAGCTCCACGTTGGGCTCTGTGCTGATAGTGCAGAGCCTGCTTGGGATTCTCTCTCTCTCTGTCCCTCCCATGTGCAGCTGCTCTCCTCTCAGAATAAATAAATAAACTTAAAAAAAGAGAGAGATAGAACCAAAAGGGCTTGGGTGTGGAGGGAAGTGAAGGTGTGAATCACCCGGCACGAACAGCGGGGCTCACTCTGGAGGCAGTTCCTGAGCTGAGGGAATTCTTGAGGAAAGATCCTGCGTTAGGATTCAGACACCTTGAGGGTGAGTCGTCTTTGAGATTGACCAGGAGAGGACCCAGTCGACCCTTGGACACATGGGTCTAGAGTGGAGGAGAAATTGGGTTGAAGGCAGTGGAGGGTGCTGGACAGCTCCAGGTTTTCTGAAACCAGGAGGAACCTGGCCGGAAGCTGGAATCGGACTGAGATGGGAAGGGAGGAAAGGAGAGACCTTGAGGCTGAGCCGAGGGTGCCAGCAAGGACCCAGGACAGGCCGCGGAGCCCAGGTCAAAGGCAGCCTCGGCCTTCGAGCTGCACCTGCACTTGTGCATGAGAACATGGCCTTCACCGAGGATCAAGGCATCCCCTTTGGGGGTCACCTGGCCAAACCAGAGGTGGGGACAGACAACCCGCCCCCCCCACCCCCGACTCAAGGCCCAGGCCCAGGTCAGCCCCGGCAGCGGCCCGTTGGGAATCAGCATGCGCGTTCTGTTTGGCAGTCAATATTATTTTTCTCTTTCCCTTCTCCTTGCCGTTTGGAGTGTCTCCCCCCTTCCATCCTTCTAAACACTTTATAAGCCATAAATATAACCGAATCAGTTTAGATCAGTCGGGGTAAATGTCAAATTATCTTCTCTCTTTCTCTCTCTGGCTCTTTCTTCCCTCCCCCCCCCGAATCAACAGCCTCTAATAATCTGCCCAACCCTTCATTAAGCCTTACAGCTTCACTCAGGGAGATTAAATGAAGAAAGTAAAAAGGGGAAGGGAAAAAAAGAGAGAAAAGCAGGCGCATTTATTCTCACTGTGTCTCCGACCATTTCCCCTTTCTTTTTGATTTCTACATCGCTGACTTGAAAGCCCTTGAATGACAGCGTCACAGGGACCAGCGAGGAAGCCGTGAGAGGCAGCAGCGCAAGAAATGCCGAGGCACAGTAGGTAGAAAGTAACGTAATTATAGAGCAGGTCAGAGCCACTCGAATGAACAAAAATAAAAGCGCAGAGGTTTTCTGTAGACCGTCAGGGGAGGTAAAAAAAAAAAATCATTATAAACTCTTTTTCCACCACCACCACCCCCCCACCCCAAACCACAATTTTAAAAAGAGGTTTTTCAGCTCCTGAGAAACACCTCTCGGAACTCTCCGCCAGCCTTGCGGGACGGGTCGGTCCCTGGACGTGGGCTGCTGGGTGGGCTGGACGGGCCAACCGACGGGGGGAGGGGAGTGGGAAAGTTTGTTTTGACACGTGCAACAAGATGGTGTTGAAAAGGCAGATGGGCATGGCGGGGCTGTGGGCCCTGGCTGCTCCGTGGGGGCGCAGGGATCCTTCTGAGAGGGGTGGGCAGGAGCGTGTTTCATCATTTGTGTGTTTGGGGGAGGTAAGCTGCATTGACCACCCAGAGCAAGGTCCGTAAAAGGGACCAGCTGGGGAGGCTGATGCTTTGGCTTGATCCAGATTTTTCTCCGCCCAGTTGTGGGGCCTCTTGGCGCCCTTCTCCCCCCAAGTTTGTCATCTTCCCCCGCCCAGGGAACTTGCTGGTCGGCGCCTGGTGGCTTCGGCCACCTGAGACTTGGGGGCGGACAGGGGCCAGCGGAGGTGAGGAGGAAGGAAGGGGTGGGAGTTCACGAGCAGCTTCACAGCCCCACGAAGGTCGGGGCAAGGGCATGGTGAAGGTCGGTCCTGAAGTGGAGTCTGGAGACGCCGCCATTTGTTGTTGGTGAAAAGTTCACAGTCCACAAAGCGCCACCCAGAGGCCCAGCCTTGGGGCAGAAACAAAACCCTGCAGGTTCGCCCCTGCCCTCCTCCTCCCCAATCTCACCTCTCCGGGAGAGGGCCCAGGAGGGGACAGGCCGCCTCCTTGTCACTGAGGGCCTTGAGACTGCTTTGTCCTGAGGCTGGGGTTCTGGGGAGAGGAAGCCAAGGGGCGGACCCAAAGCAGGATGCGTGGGCGGTAGAGGAGGGGCCCCTCCCCACCGGAGGCTTGGAGGGTGGCTCTGTGGAGACAGATCTGAGACCACGGCGCCCCGAACTTGTCCTCAAAGAGCTTATCACCGTCCTGATTAAGGAAGGCCGATGGGCGACCGATTGCTTACGTCTGCTGCCCACCCCCGCCCCCACGCCCCGCGGGCCCTGTTCTTGTCTTGCTTTTGTTTCCTTGGCATCTTCGGGTCCTCGATGCCCAAAACATACCCGAATAAATGAATGAGGGAATGAATGGTACAAGTGGCACTGAGTGCTTGCCAGGGGCCAGCTACATCATTTCGCGCCGAGCCAAGTAATCACGCCGACAGCCCCGTTTGGCCGGTGAAGCCTGAAGTTCAAAGCGCAGGAGTATTTGCCCGAAGCTCTGTGGCGGGGAAGGGGTGACAGAGTTGGGCCTGGCCTGGCCTGCAGGACTGTGGGTGGGAAGGGTTTGGGAGGCTGGCGAAGGGAAAACAGCCCCAGCGAGGAAGGCTGTCAACCCTGGAAGATGGCAGTTGTAGAAGGGACGGAACACTGGGGACAGCAGTGGTTGACCGGGTACTTTGTGGCCAGCTGGCATGGGTGGCGCCGGGTGCGCAGATGGATTAGACAAGGTCTTGCTGGGAGCCACCCTGCACCGAGAGCTTGAGAGGCGCCATCACAAATCCAGGGTGTTCGTGTCCACCCCCGGGCCTTCAGGCCACTGGACGCCATCAGCTGTGGCCACAGGCTCCTCGCAGAGCCCCCCACAGCCCTGAAGGCAGAGCTGGCTGGGCCAATTCTCTGGCTCATGGGAGGATCGCACCAGGCTGGCACTTGCTGAGCCCGGACCCTCCCTGCCCGAGGTGCCCCGCTCGCCAGCCCCGGCCACAGCACCTGGCCCATGGCAGGGCCCCGGAATTGGACAGAAATGCAGTGAGAAGGCCAAGTCTGGGCCTGCACGGCAGAAACACCCTGGGTGTCTGGGAGCCCGGGCCGTGCCTAGCCCCAGGGATCCTCTGACGCCGGAAGCAAGGCCCAGGGCTGTGCGGACAGACTTCTGCTCTCTCTTTACAGCATGAACGTGCAGGGCGATTATGAGCCAGGCGATGCCACCGGCTTCATCAATATCAACTCCCTCAGGTGAGCAGCTCGGGCCCCGGATGGGGCCTCAGACCCCCCCCAGGTGTGGGCAGCAGGCGCTGGTGGGACCCCAGCTACCCTTGCCAGCTGCCCTGCCTTAGACAAGCCCCGCCTTCCTACCCTCTGCCCACTGCGTCTTCAGGTGCCTGCTTTGGGCACAGCCAGCAGCCACAGAGGGTCCTGGGTACCTGAGTTCCATGTTTCTGGGCCCTGCCCTCTGCCTCTGACGCTCACTCCCACCCTTCCCAGCCGCAAGAAGGACTCCACTTGGAGCCCCTTGCCTGGGTGGGTTAGAAAGGGAAATGGCCGAGAGGTAGAAAGGAGCCTCAGAAAGTCACTAGGCCAGAAGGCACCCGGTGCTTACATGCCACCAGACCCGAGCTGCAGGTCTAACTGGAAGTCACCCGGGGCCATGTGGATCCCCGTGGCCTGGTGGAGTAGCGTGTATTATCTAAAGACACTCAGACCTGGGTTCAAATCCTGGCTTTGCCATATGGTCTCAGACCCCTTCCGGACCCACCGGGAACGATGTGGCCTCATTGACCACGGCCACCTCCAAGATGTGGCATTTTGTAGGCGTCTCAGAAATCAAGCACTCAGCCCAGACCCTGGCCTGGGGGAGGAGCACAGCATCTGGTACCAGGTGCTCGGCCCAGAGTGGGGAGGGGCATTCACACTGGGCGAACAGGGTCATTTATCACCAACAGTTACCCTACACTAAGCCACTCCCAGGCACCCTCCTCGCTTGTCTCCGTTAATTCTTACACAATGCGCAACTCCAGAAACAGGCCCAGAGTGGGTAAGTAACCTGCCCGCAGTCACACAGCTCGGAAGCCACGGAGCTGAGTCCAGATGGCGTGTCTGTCCAGCTCCGGGTTCTCAGCCACCGACTTCCTCCTCTCGGGACTTGGCGTCGGGAAGAAGGCACGAGTCTCTCTTGTCTCCCCGACACACGCCCTGGGCACGGAGCCACCATTTTCTCCCAAAGCCAGGCTCTTGTCCCTGGGGCCGAGATGGAGGGAGACGCCGCATCCAGCCTGACCTTCCCGGGCGCTCTCCGCTCCAGCAATCACCTCCGCCGCCCCGCCTCCCGCGCCCTCTGTATTTTATGACTATAAACCCTTTTCAGTGGCTCCAAACACATCGGCTTTTCATAACGGCCTCTTCATCTCTTCCATTGCCAGTTAAAGGCTTTGTCTTCAACAATGCCAAGCAATGTTTTCCCCCAAAGATAAATTAATTACATTATCCTGATTGGAGGGCAGGAGGGGCCAGGGCAGGAGTGAGAGAACAGAGGGGAGAGAAAAAGACAACTTCACACACATCTTAACAAGCAGCTGCCCCCCGCCACCCGGGCTGGGCCTGAATTAATTGAACCGAGTGCATGTTGTTATTGTTAATTTACATTTTTCTTTGTTTTGAATCTGGTTTACAGGCTGAAGGAATATCATCGCCTCCAGAGCAAGGTCACTGCCAAATAGGCCGGTTGACAATGAGGAGCTCGGCCTCCTCCTCTGCCCATCTCCCAAGTACAGGCGCTAATTGTTGTGATAATTTGTAATTGTGACTTGTTCTCCCGGGCTGGCAGCCTGGTGGGGGTGCCAGCCCCCAGCTTTGTTCCCCGCTCCCCTACAGCCTGCAGAAGTGGGCATGGAAGGGAAGGGGGTGTGTGTGGCTGCACGGGGGAGATGTAAAATGACAATTAAAAAAAGATACGTTAGTCTTGTTTCTTTATTTCTGCAGAGAGAGGGGGTGTGTGTGAGAGTGTGTAGTAGTCGTGCTCTTCTTACACCAACCTTTGTGCTGATTTAAGTGCTGCCAAAGCCACCTTTGGCCGGGGACCCTGTTTATCTGGAAGGATCGGACCGGCTCTCCTCCAGCAAAAAAAAAAAAAAAAAAGGGAATCCAGATGTGGCCTCCTGGGTCGGCCTGGCATTTTGTCACGCTGTGGCCCCGGGCCATATCACAGGGAACCGAGGAGAGTCTGGGTGACATCCTGGGGAGCTGTCACGCCCGCAGCCCGCAGGGAACAAACGGGAATGGCGGCCATGTCTGCCCACAAGAGGCTCCCCAACCACAGCACGGTGGCCTTAGGTGGCCCAAATTATGGAGGGGGAACCCCGAGTAAGAAGAAATATCTAAACAGAGAACAGAAAAGGACTGACACCGAATTTAGTGTCAACTCTTGGGGGAGGCCACCTGGCCTACGAGTCACCCTCTACCGCTGCTCTGCAAAACAGGGCCTAAAGCCGCCAGGTCTGCGTAGTGACTCCGCCCCCTCAGCCATATCTCATTGGGCCGGAGCTGGACACCTGACCCCAGCTGGGCCAATCAGAATCTTGCTCCCAGGAACCGGGCAGGTGCAAATAGCCAGAAGCGGGGACCGGTACACTTGGCCTGGGTGGGATGCCCTATTTCCGGAAAAGCGGAGGGCAGGAGGAAAGAGAAGGGAGAAGTGGGTTTCTGGTTTAGAATCCCAGGTCCCATCCCGGAAGCACCATTGTGGTGGTGGTGTTTCTTAATCTGGATTCTCTAAGACGGCTTGAGGTTCTCCTACCCGACGACCATTTAGGGCTTAAGCCTAATGAGGGAGTGCCTGATACTTGCAACCAAAGCGGAAGACTTGAGTGCTGAATACTCTGGACCCTGCCCTGGCTCTGATCTCCACGCCACTGCCTTTGCCAATGAGGGTTTCTTTCAAAACAAGAAAAGTTTTTGTATTTAAAACTTCTTTTTCTCTGATTATAAGAGTTACAAATGAATTACTCCATCCTAACGTTCCCAAACACTTTGCTACACACTTTATTCACATGATCTCACTGGATCTTCAAAACAACGCTGTGAAGCAGACACTTTCACCTCCATTTCACAGAGGAGGCAACAGATGCAGAGAAATCGATCAGCCAAAGGTCACTTAGCTGGCAAGTGACAGCCAAGGACCAAACCCTGGCCTTTGCGGTCAGCAAACCTTGTTTGTTTATGTCCTCAGTCATCATGATAGGCTGCGTCTTACTAAAATTAACTGAAATTTCATGGAAAGAATTATTACTCATCAGCTTACCACCCAGCTACAAGCATTGCTTCCACTCAGTTTATTTCTTTACGGTTGTATTTTTCTATGCTTATAAATATTTTTGCAGAGTTCCTTAAGCTAAAATATTTAAAAACAGTTTTTAATGTTTTCTTTATTTTTGAGAGAGAGAGAGACCCACGGCACGAGCAGGGGAGGGGCAGAGAGAGAGGGAGACACAGAATCTGAAGTCCGAAGCAGGCTCCAGGTTCCGAGCTGTCAGCACAGAGCTGATGGGGGGTGGGGGGAAGGGGCGGGGCTCAAACCCACAGACCCCGAGATCTTGACCTTAGTGGAAGTAGGATGCTTAACTGACTGAGCCACCCAGATGCCCCAGGCTGAAGTATTTTAAAAGCAGGTGTTGTGCTCTGCTTTAAAAAGTTAACGTTATATGGATCAGCCGGTTTAGCATCTGACTCTTGCTTTCGGCTCAGGGCATGAGTTCGAGTCTCGCATTGGGCTCCAGACTGACGGTGCAGAACCTGCTTCAGATTCTGTCTCTCCCCATCTTCTCTCTGTTCCTCCTTTGCTCATGATTTTTCTCTCAAAATAAATGAATAATGTTAAAATGTTAACATTATGTCATGAATGGTTCCCTACATCATTAAATCTCTTCTTGGACACTTAAAATAGCCACATAATATTCCATTATATTGGGGGGGGGGAATCCTAAGTTACTAATTTATAGATTTATAGATTCTATAAATAATTTTATATTTATTTTTCTATAAGTTATATAATTATTTATTTATTTTATATAAATAAAGCTGCTGACAGCTCAGATCCTGGAGCCTGCTTCTAATTCCATGTTTCTCTCTCTCTCCCTGTCCCTCCCCTGCTCATGCTCTGTCTCTCTCGCTCTCAAAATAAACATTGAAAAAAAAACCCATCATTTTTTGTCCCTGCATATATAATGTCTCTTTTTTCTGCCTGTTTTTTTTTGTTGTTTTTAAAAAAGCATTTATTTATTTATTTTTGAGAGAGAGCATGCAGGCCAGGGAGGGGCAGAGAGAGAGGAAAACAGAGAATCCTAAGCAGGCTTCCCACTGTCAGCCCAGAGCCCCACTCAGCGCTCAAACTTACCGACCATAAGATCACGACCTGAGCTGAAATTTAGCGTCGATGGCTCAACTGACTGAGCCACCCAAATGCTCCTTTTCTGCCTGCTTTTAAGACTATCTCATTATTGCTGATTTTCAGCAACCTGATTATGACGTGCCTTGTTATGATTTTCTTGTGTTCATTCTATTGGGGTTCACTGGGCTTGAACCTGTGGGGTTTTTATCCAATGGGGAACATCGTTAGCAGTTTCTCCTTTCAGTTAACATATGTCACATAGTTTCCCATGCTTCCTGCTTCCGCCATGTCTCCTATCCCGCTTGGGATAAAAGCCAAAGTCCTTTCTGCTGCTGGCACCCACTACCAGACACAGAATGGACCGCGTGGGAACGCCGGCTCCAGTCGAGCCGTGAGGTGACAGCAGCTGCCCGAACGATCCCATGTAAGACAGCAGAAGAATCACCCAGAATGACTACGTCTGGGCTCACGAGGATGAAGACAGTTTTGTTCTGTTGCATTAAGGTTGGGCTGCTTATTACGTAGAAACAGATCATCAGTACATTTACGACGGCCTGTGAACCCCTTCCTGGCTCCCTACTGCCTCCCTCCCTCACCTCCCTTCATTCCCCCCCTTACTCTGTCCAGCCCACTGTCTTACTTGCTGTTCCCCAAACAGGCAAGCTCTGCCTGGAGCTGCCTGCTTGAGACGGCCACAGGGCTCACTTGTCACAGAGCCCCTGCCTGGCACTTGCTATGTGCCCTTTACCCTGCCCTTCTCTGCTCCATATCACATATTGCCACCTGACGCATTATGCACTGATTTGCTTTGTGTGTCTAATGATTTTTTATTGGATGCCGGGCATTGCTGAGTGTCTCTCCCACAAGAACAGGGAGCTCCATGCGGGCAGAGACCCCATCTCTGTGCCAGACCCAGACAGCCGTGTCCCAGAGCTGAAACCATGTCTGGCCCATCGCAGGTACTCGGGAAATATGTGTTGAATGCTGAACATCTACCCGGTCTTCATTAGCTCAGAAGCCGCATCCAAGGTACTTTACAGGCACACACTCCCTCTGCCCTCAGTTCAGAGCCATCCCTGACCTGGAAGTCCGGGGCAAGGCACTCGGGAGCCGTCCCAACGCAATCCTCACGCCACAGTCCAGGTTCCCGCTTTCACTCACCTCCTTTTCGTCCTGCTACTTCACTCCAGCCACTACCTACAACCTTGACATGCCACCACCCCTGCTCTCAAGACGAGGGACCCCAACTCCACTGAGAAGCAGTGGGACACCACCACTTAGGGGATCTGTAGCAGGGTCGCTCGGACACTGAGATTTTGGGACTCCCAGCATTCATATCCACAGCTCTGCCCATCGAGGTACGCAGATGTGGCCAAGGGGTCTGCGTTGCTGACGGCTTCGCTCAGCAGCCCCCAGCCCTCAGTAACGTTGCAGGGCTTAGCTCAGCGGGCCTGACTCTACTTCTCACAGGGTAGATTTTTTCCTTGGGAGACCCTACATCCCGTCACCCCCTGGCTATAGGCTGCCGTGACGTTGCCCCCAGGTCACCACAGATGTCAGGTATGTCTGAATCGGGCCATTCCCAACAGTGGAGCTCTTTCTCCAGGCCTTTCCTTAGCGCTCAAGTCAATCAGGAAGTTCAAATAGATAATGGATGTAGACGGGGGGTGCTGGTATCTCACACCCATTGTTTACTTGCGCTCTGCCAGAGTAACCTAGTAGGGTGACACTGAAAATTACAGAAACTTTGGGAAATCTTTGAGAAAAAGTTTATTTCTGCATCCACATGTTTTTTGGAGGCTTTTTGGGTTTTTTGCTTGTTTTTATGTGTGCACGTGTTTTAATTTTTGTTTTAGAGAGAGAGTGTGTGAGCGGGGGAAAGGGGCAAAAGGAGAGAGAGAGAGAGTCTCAAGCAGGCTCCATGCTCATTGCAACATGGGGCTTCGATCCCACAACACTGGGATCATGACCTGAGCTGAAATCAAGAGTCAGAGATGCTCAACCAGCTGAGCCACCCAGGCGCCCCTCTGCATCCACATGAGCCAAAATATTTTGGTGGATATTTTTACATGTTTCCTGTTAGTCATGTTTGCATCTGCACATTTGCTTTCATGCACGTAATGTAATGTGTTTACATTGTGTACCTGCATGTTTCATTTTTTCACTTCACATAATAGTATAATTAATTTTCCACGGTGTTCCCAGGCTTCCTAACACACTTGTATTATATGCTTGAAATGAGTAAATCTTGCATGAAATGTAAATTACATTTTAAAGCTGTTAAAAACAAACACTTTTAAGGTGAGGAGGAAAGATGGCCAGTGTTAAAGAAAGGCTGGGAGGGGCTCCTGGGTGGTTCCATCAATTGAGTGTCTGACTTCAGCTCAGGGCATGATCTCATGGTTCGTGAGTTCGAGCCCCGCATCGGGCTCTCTACCAGAGGACTCTCACAAGGCAGCTCTAGGCAAGGCAGGTGGGACGGGGCCATGGGGGCAGCTCAGGGACCAGACACAGGCTACCCCTACTAAATCCTGGCGACTCCTCTGTCACCGTGAGAACTTGGATAAGCACTCTACCCTCCTGAGCTTTGGTTTCTCCATCTGTAGGATGGGATCATAATGGGTCCTTCCTCCCAGGGATCTTAGAGGACTCCCAGAGGTACACAATGAGCTGTGGGGACCGAGCCTGGTCTCAATCGTCGCTCCCCACCCCCCCAGAGGCACTCCAGGATCACGGACACTGGTTGCTGCAAATAAAAACCGCCCATAATGCCCCCTGGGCCGGCTGTTCAAAGGCCCTTTCTCCTCCTCCTTTATACCGTGGGAGCCTCACAGTCCTTATGGTGAGAAATGGAGGGGGGAAGGAGAAGCCCCATTTTCCAGGTGAGGCTGCCCAGACCTGGGTTCAAATCTTGCCTCTGCCACTTCCTAACCAGCGACCTGGGCTGACTTCTGGAGTATTTCTGATTGGCCTCGGCGTCCTCGGCTATAAAACCAAGATAATAACAGCATCTGCCTCTTGGGAACCGTGTGTTTATTATGCGGCAACCATAGGTCTCAGGGCTCCCGGCCTCCAGCCACGCCAGCCGGTGTAGCCTGCCTACCGGGACCGGCACCCCCTGCATGTGGGTTGGCCTGCGGCAATCTGACTTTTTGCATATCACTCACCAGCCTCTGAGCCAATGGGCCCTGACAAGCGCCACTTTCTTGTCTTTCCAGGTTAAGAAGCGTGTCCTCCCAGCTTTCCCTGAATGCTCAGCGTGGACATCTCCAAGACGATTCCGTGTCCTTTGCAGACTGCAGCCACCCCGAGAACAGTGACGGCGTGCCCTGTGCCCATCGCTCCGTCACCCGGCCCCCAGCACAGGATTTGACCCTGAGAAGTTCTCAATGAAATTGTGTTGAAGGAGTGAATTCTCCCATCACGTGTCAGTTAGTATCTTAGTATTAAATCCACCCCGTCCCTCCTCCTGCTCCTGGCTGGGGGAGGGAGGGTCCCTGGCGCTGGGGTCCTGAGCCTCAGCAGGGCAGACTGATCAAGGTCCCCCCAGAGCCCTTCACCTTCTGGGGCCTTCCAGGCCTCCCTGGTCCTATAAGAGACAAAACATTCCTGTTTGAAGGCAGAAAGTGAGGCTGGTTTCCATGGAGGCACAATGTACCTGTAGACTAATGCATGTACACACGTGTGCGCACAGGCAAAGTGCATACATCTTGGATGGACAGTCTGGTGAGGTGTATTTATTCATCTGCATCACGACCACTCGGATGAAGATAATGGCACAACCCCAGTGCCCAGAAGGCTCCCTGGTGCCACCATGAGACGGGTAGAAATCAGACGGTTGGAAAAAAAGAAGAAAAAGTGGACATCTTGCTTCTTTTTAAAAATTTATGGAGGCAGACGGGGCAAATAAGAAAGTGGGCGAAGCTCGAAGCCGCCCAGGCCGGCCCATCACAGTGCCGGTGGCAGGGACCCCTAAGGGCCGCCTGGTGGTCTGTCGAGAGCTCCGGGCCGGGGCTGGGTCCTGCCCTGCGGGACTCCCCGAGTGAGTGAACGAGGCAAGGGGTGAGCGAAGGAGGCCGCACCTGCCTCCGCGCGTGCGCTCTCAGCTGATTTCTACGGACATTCAGGGCTCACGCATGCGCAATGTGCGCAGCCTCGGGCGCAGTGGGGGCTTGGAGGGTTGGTGGCGTCGGCCTGGAGCAGTGGCTGCCAGGAGTGGCCTGCCCCTGGGGCGCAGGTCTGAGAGTTGTCCCCCTTTCCATTTCGAGTGCTCCGCTGCCTGGATTGAGGGAGGAAGAGCAGACCTGGGGAGCTGCCAGCAGGCCGGGCTGCCTGGGACCCGGAGGCTGAAGTCTCAAGTGACAAAGGTGAGGTTGAGATCTTGTCATGTCCTGCCCCAGAGCCTGCCTGCACCGCTGGCCCAGATCGCCCTCCCCGATGGCAGCCTCGCTTCCCACTTCTCCCCATTCCCCGGCCAGACGTCACCTCTGTGTGGTCCCTTCCCTTTGCTCGCGGGAAACCCCCTCTCCCCAGCCGCCCTTCTCGAAGGCAGAGAGCACACGGAATAAAGGCTCAGAGCCCAGGCTCTGGCCAGCCTGCACGCCCACCTGCTGCGGCCGCTGTCACCTGGACCTCAGGGCCCCAGGGAGCTGGAGGGAGGAGGTTGGGGGCCAGGCGGCTGCTGCCCGGTCACAGAACTGATCCTCACGCCTCTCAGGCCGGGGAAAGGGCTCGCCTGGGGTCAGCACAATCGATATCTCATCTGTAGCTCTCCTAGCGGAAGTGATGGCTATCGGAACATGGTAATGGGTGTTGTCTTGTGGAAGAGACTAATCTTCCCAGCTGTGGAGGGCTCCGCAGGTGGCCCGCCACTCTCGGCTGCCGAGGGACACTTTTAAAGCCACAGCAGCCTCACTGCACGCCGGGGCCGTCCCGGTTTCCCGGCAGCTTCTTGGCACAAATCCTGAGAGGTGACCCTGACCCCTCCTCCGGAGTATAGACGGGGTGACTGAATCAGTGATTTGTCCGAGGTCACGTACTCAGAGGACAGCCAGAGCGGCACTCCGGCCTCCAGACCCCTCACCCAGGACAATGAGTGCTGGCCGGGGCAAACTCATGGCCAGAGACCAGACGTGGCCGTTGGGGTCTGTGAGGTTTCTCGTTGGCTGACCCGATGCCTCTTGAAAAAAAAAACCAGATTCCAAACGGCACTGGCGGTGGCCTCAGTCCCTGCCACCCCTAATGTCTCACATGCAGCCAGCATTTCGTCACCTGTCTGAACATGGACTTGTAGCACGGAGCTGTTAGCTTAGTGGGATGAAGAGGAGGAGAATCAGCAGCGTCCCCTGGCGAAGCGGGACCCCCTCTCCCCACTCAGTCCTTCCTTATCCTGGCTCGCAAGCCCTGGGGGCGACAGGCTCTGGGCCCTGGGACAGCAAGGGCTGCGTTTATCCTGCTCACTGCTGTGAAGCACATTCAGTGCACGTTTCAAAAATATTAACTGAGTAGCTACTGTGTGTGAGCCCCGTGCCAGGCCCTGGGCACGTCAGCCCGGCTTTATGTTCGTGCCTTCAGGTGCGCCTCCAGGGACTTGGCCAAGCACCGACCCTCAGGTGGTGGAATTCCTAGACACCTGTTACCCCAAGCAGCCGGACATCCTGGACGTTTGTGGAACCGACTCTACCACTCATTTGCTGTGTGACCTTAGACCCTGAGCCTTTCTGGGCTTTAGTTTACCCGAGTGTAAAACCAAAGGGCCAGGATCCTAACAACTCCTAGCTTCCGTTTCTTCCCAGCGTCTTCCTTACGGCTTGCGAGGCTGTCAAAGTCCCTCACAAAGTTCCCGGCCACGGCCTGGAGAGCTCAGTAGGGCCAAGCCGTGGGTAGAAATTCAGATGTGACCCCAGCCCACCTGTGGGAGTTCTGGAATAGTCGGGCAAAGCAATGTGAAAGTGCGCTGGGAAGATTTCCTCTGCGGCTCTTGAAAGGGCAGAGCAGGATTTCCTGCAGGGAGCGGGCTGCTTCTCGAAAAAAACAAACCAAAACCAGGTAGATTCCTGAGTCGGGCCTCTGAATCTGGGGTCCAGACATCCCCCCGTTAACAAGCTACCTGGGCGATTCTGCCGCCTGTTGAAATTTGGAAACCACAGGCCTGGAGAGATGGAGGCGAACTGCATCCACGGAAGGGGAGCTGATGCCTGGGCTCCACCACGGCTCCTGGCTACCCGCCCAGCCTCTAGGATTCGGGCTGCGTGCAGGGCTGTATGTTTAACCCGGATCGTGCAGGCTCGGCCCACACTGGCTGGACTCGAGCTGCCGGGGCCTTTGAGGGTCCCCTGAGCCAGTAACACCGGGGAGAGCAGCGGTTGTGGGAACTCAGACCTGGATTTGAGGCAGATGGCGTCATCTCTCTGAGTCTCCATTTCCTCATCCATAAAATGGGCCCAAGAGACTGCCCTGGGGCACAAATTATGCACATAAAGAGCTTAAAACAGGCCAGGCACCCTAACCCCTTCAACAGATGAGAAGTCGACCGACCGTGGTTCTCACAACTGGCGCCCGCTCCCGGCCCCTCCCCCACACCCTGACCCTGGGACTGGAGGGCACCAGTTGTGACTAATCATGACACCGGCCACCCCCACTGGGGCTAACAGGGACCCAGCCGGCCACTCAGTTAATACGGTAATGAAGCGGCTGGGAAACACGAGGCCTTTCCATCTGGGACCCCGGCTGACCCGACGCCTGCCTGAGGTTCGAGAAATCCCTGTGTGCGCCCTGCCCCCCACCCCACCTCCCACAGCCCAGCTGTTTATCCGGGTGCGATCATTTATTTATGTCCGCGTTACCCGTGCGCAGCTCCTGCCCCCGGCCCCTGCTGGTCTTTCCTGGTCTCCCCCTGGGCCTCGCTCTGTCCTGTTCATGAAGACAGATGTCCAGGGCTGTGGCCCCAATGGAGGCAGCCCCCCAGACCTGTGGCATGGGAGGGGGGGATAAGACAGAGGTAGGGGTGCGACCTCCCCGTGCTTGGGGTGGGGGTGGCCCGAGGGAGACGCTCGACAGTCGTGAAGGAGAGATCACCCACTTGCTGGGCGACTCATCCTGGGGCAACAGAGATGCTTATTCATTCCACCGTTCTGCACTGTACGTGTCCTGCGTGTCCCTGTGCTGGGGACACAGAGGTGAGGGAAACACAAGCTCCCCCAAGGACTAGAGAACACGTGGTGAGTGAACAGCCCCGAGGTGCAAGATCACTTAGATGGGGGAGTCAGGGAGGCCTCTGAGGGTGGCGAGCAGCGGCAGTCTTATGAAAAGTGCAGGGAACAGCATTCCAGGCAGAGGGAACAGCATAGTTAAAACATGAGGTTTGAGGAACCAAATGGGTAGAGTGGGTGCAGGAGAGAGAGGGAGAGACACGGAAGGCCTGGGTGGGGGGAGGGGTACACAGCCAGGTCACCTAAGGCCTCGTGGGCCATGGCTTTATTTTAAGAACACTGGAAGTAACAGTGCATTGTGGGTAAGAGGAGCCAGGTGAAGAGAAGCCAAGGCATTCGCAAACCCAGGAGCCCAGCTCTCAGGGATCCAGGCCCCTCAGCACCCCCAGCTCCACCCTCCTGTGCCTGGGGCTCAGTGAGGTCAGGTCGATGGCCCCGCTCCTGGGAGCAGCTGGCCCCGTGTACCCTGGACAGCGCCTGAGGGGACGGGTCTCACCAGGGAGTGGGGTCCCTGCCACCTCGGAGTCCTCCCAACAAGGCAGCTTTGTCAGGCAGCGCCGAGGACCCCCGAGCTCCTCCCGGGCCCTCCGAGGACCCCTGCAGCGGCCTGAGGGGGAGCTCTGAAAGGCCGCTTTATCTGTGTCCCGGGCCAGATTGCTGGGAAGCGGGCGGTCCGGGCTGACACACGGAGCCGCGCAGCGGCGGCGGCCCTGAGTCCTGGGGCTGCACACGCAGAGAGAGGCCGGCGACAAAGGGGTCCCCTAGGGGAGCAGCTGGTCAGAGCCCGGCCTCCAAGGAAGACAAGAAGACTACACACACATCCCTGTCCCTCCTCTCCACCCCTGCAAGCTGGCCAGTCATCGTAGTGATCAGTGACATGGCCCTTTGTGTGGTCCCCTATCCTGTGGGACAAAGGAGGCAGGTGAGGCCGGGCACCTGTAACCTGATCTTTGGGGCCCGCTCCCCACTCCCTTTCTCTGGTTCCGGGAAGCCCGGTGAGTGGGAACAAACCGGCAAGGAGGGCCGTTTTCCAAATGAAAAGGAGCTTCTGGAAAGATCTATGCCCTTAGCCACCACTGGGCAGACTGGAGGGAATGTGAATCAGCAAGAGGAAATGCCCAAAGGGGTGATGTGCCCTACGCAGACTCTGCCTGGGCACATGGGGTGGCCCCTCACCTCCCAGGCGGGTCTCTGTCGCCCCCGCTAAGCCCTGGTTGGCACCAATAATGGCAACCGTGGAGTCCGTGCAGTGCCTCCTCGGGATCATCTCTAATGCCCACGAGACCCTGTGTGGCCTGTGCTGAAGATAAGCCAACACCAGCCCAAGGCTTCCGGGCACCATGGGAAGGGATGGAAGAAATTTAAAGGGCGATATTGTTGGGGGCACCTGGGGGGCTCAGTTGGCTAAGCGTCCAACATCGGCTCAGGTCATGATCTCACGGTTCGTGGGTTTGAGCCCCGCGTCGGGCTCTGTGCTGACAGCCTGGAGCCTGGAGCCTGCTTCCGATTCTGCGTCTCCTTCTCCCACTGCCCTTTCCCCGCTCGTGCTCTGTCTCTCTCAAAAATAAATAAGCATAAAAAAATTTTAGAGGGCAATATTGTTAATCACAAGGGGGTCGATGCTATTGATGGCACATCAGATCCTAAATCTGCTTCTGGGCCACCTGTTGCTCTGGGGAAACACCAATCTTCTTACAGACGGGGAGGCGCAGGGAGAACAAGGGGAAACTCTGGACGCAGGGCTGGTCACAGCAAAGCCCGGGCTGCGACCCAGGCCACCCCTGGGTGAGCCTTAGCCCTGGGGGTGCTCTGCAGGGGCCAGCGGGGACAGCAGAGGGGCAGATGGCCCTTGGCCCGTGTTGTGTTTGGGCACCGGGGCCTGGCTGGTATGTCGTCAGCACTCCAGGAGCCCTGAGGAGGGGGGGGCTGGGGCCACCAGGAGGGGAAGCGGAGTAACCGCAGCGGCCGTACCCACTGCTTGGTCCCAGGTGCTCCACCGACGCCCAGAGACGCGAAGACGAGGGAACAGAGGCTCGGAGAGGCAGCGTCCCTCGCCCACACCCGCACAGCAAGTCAGGAGCACAGATGGGGTTCGGTCCCAGGTGTGTCCCACTCCAGGGGCTGCGGGGTGAGTGCCTGGGGAGAGCGTGGGGAGCGAGGGAGCAGTGCTGGGAGGGAAACTGAGGCCTGGTCATTCCCGCCACATTTGCCACCACCGCCCTCTGGCCCTGCACAAGCATCCCCACAGCACAGTGTGAGATTTTTGGACCGCAAACCGCATCGTGTCACGCCCCTCCCCCACGGGGACTCAAAACCCTCCTGTGGCCCCTTAAGGCTGGAGGCCCGCCTTGCCCCCTGTGCGCCTCGCCCCACAACCCGTCCAGACGTCCTTGGATTTCGCCCACCAGCCGGTGGGGTCCATTGCAGCCTCTCTAAAGCTCTGCCACCAGCAAGCTGGGCCCCCCGGGGCCGAGACCATCAGATGAGCCCTGACCCAGAGACGGCTCAGCAAGGACGAGGCACGGAGAGTTCCACGCAGACTGCCAAGTCCAAGGTGTTGTGTGTCGATGAAGGAGAGCAGAGCAACCCGGACTGGCCGGGGACGCTGGGCATCCAGCCCTGGCACCCCCTCCTCGCCTCCCCCTGCCCCTGTCCCCGCTGTCCCCTGGGGAGGCAGATTTATCCCCAGATATCCCAGGGCATGTTAAGACGGCGGTTTGAAGCCATCTCTGGGGTCACGAGGTCGTGACAGTTTCCCATCGATCTCTTTGTCCCTCCCAGGGCCGCAGGCCTCTGCCCCGCCCGCCAGCCCCCAGAGCCGGATCGGGCTTCAGCGGCCACTCCCCGCCTCACTCCCAAGCCCGGCCCCAAGGAGCCAAAACCCAGAGCGGAGCTTTAAAGCACTGCCCCGGGGCCGTCTACCAGCGGGGCTGCCCAACCCCTGACCTCCGGGGGAGACCTAATGCATCTCCCCGTTTGGCTGGATCAATGGTGCTGTGAGAAAACAGCCCCGTGTGGGCCAGTTAGGACAGCAGAGAAGGATCCCCTTCCCCGGAAGCCCGCCTGTGACAGCCACCGCGTTGAGGTCTATGTGGCGCAGACCGGCTCGGGACATCCCTGCACTTGTCCACGGCTCCGCAGAAATGTCTCGGGCACAAGCCTACGAGAGCTGGGATTATGGAGTCCAGCAACCTTGGTTTCAGTTGGGGAAACTGAGGCTGGGAGGTATTCCTCAAGGTCACAGAGCAAGTCCAAGGTGGTTCCTGGGGTCTCCGTGGGGCACTCTCCCCGCTCAGCTCTTCTGTCTTCTCCTGTGAGCAAAGGGGGCAGCTGTGGTACTTGGGGTGTCACGGGCACCTCAAAAGGCCAAGTTTGGCTCTCCCAGAGCCTTCCGGCTTGGGCCCCAGTGGACCCAGCAGGCCACCTGGGCAGCGCGCCCTGCCTCTGACTGATGTGCGGCAGAGAGCTTTAGGACAGTCTTCGGGCTCAGCCGTAACATCCCGCCGAGAGCGCAAGCCAGAGGCGCTGAGCTACCCCCTGCTCAGATGCCCTTGCTCCCCAGAAGGGACAGCAGCTTTGAATTAGGAAGGTTATCAAGAGCGGGAAGGCCCTGAGTCCAAATTTTCTTCAGTCCTCATGGGCTGGTGATCTACCGTGCCCTGCTTTTTTAAAATTTAGGTATGTTACATACATGTTACATGTGCAAATCTTAATTTTTTAAAAATATTTAGTTTATTTTTGAGAGAGAGAGAGAGAGAAAGACAGCATGAGCTGGGAAGGGGCAGAGAGAGAGGGAGACACAGAATCCGAAACAGGCTCCAGGCTCTGAGCTGTCAGCACAGAGCCCGACGAGGGGCTTGAACCCATGAACCATGAGCTCATGACCTGAGCCAAAGTCAGACGCTTAACCGACTGAGCCACCCAGGCGCCCTTAAACTGCACAAATCCTAAGTGTAAAGCTTGATGAACCTTTGCTATGTAATAGTAACACCCATGCAGATCCAGACCTAGAACATTTTCAGGATCACAGAAGCCCCCTCCTTTCCCCTCCCAGGCACTCTCCCTCCGGTGGTGTATCAGTCACCTCCTGCTGCGTAACAAATGACCACAAACTTAGCGGCCTCAAACAACATGCATGTAGGATCCCACAGTGTCTGTGGATCAGGAGGCTGGGCATGGCTTCCTGGGTCTCCTGCTCAGGGCCTCCCGAGGCTGCAGCCACGGCGTCAGCTTCCTTTCCGGAGCTCAGGGCTGTCTTCTAAGATCTCACGGCTGTGGCAGAATTCAGATCCTTGCAGTTATAGGACCGAGGTCCCCGTTTTCTTGCTGGCTGTCAGCCAGGGGGCTGCTTTGGCCACATGGTCTTCTTACAGGCAGTTCACACCTCAGACGCCCTCTCTTTCAAGCCAGCAAGAGTCTCTCTTTTTAAGGCTTCCTCCTGATTAGGTCTGGCCTACCCTTCGGAGGAACTGAAAATCAAACTGATTTGGAACCTCCATTACACCTGTAAAACTCCTTCACCTTTGTCGCGCTCAGTGACCTAAAAGCAGCTCACTGGCCCCACCCACAGTCAAGCGGAGGCATTACACCAGGTGCCGACACCAGGGGGTAGGATTCAGGGTGCGTGTGTTGGGGTGGGGGGCGTTGTCCCTCTAGGCTCTGTTGCCACCAATGGTGAGGACTGCTCTGCCCTCTTTCATCATCAGTTAGAACTCCCCGAAATGGAAGCACACAGTACCTCTGCTTCGGGCTCCTCTCAGTCAAGGTCATGTCTGTGGATTTAACCACGTCGTGGCTGATGTCCGCAATGTGCCTCTTTCCACTGCCACGTGGTGTTTCAGTACGTGAATGCATCACCATTTACTGCCCCACTGACGGACATTCAGGGTGTTTCCAGTTTCTGGCTATCACACCAGAGCTGCCAGCCTTGGGTTGGATTCTAGAACAGTGAAAGGACAGTAATGGAAAAGCCTGGAGAAATCGCAGTAAGTCTGTGCCACTGGTGAGTTCTGTGTCTGACAAATGGGCCCCGGTTTACGTGTCAGACGCTAACTACAGGGGAAGCCGGCGAAGAGCATCAAGAAGCTCTTGGCATCCTCCTTGCAACTTTGTCGTAGCTCGGAAGCTCTTCCAAAATAAAAAATTGCATTTAAGAAGCAAACAATTAAGCTGCTAGTGAATGCCCGTCCTGGCCGTGACGGAGAAGTGGGCACACCACTACCCCCCCCCATAAACATCCACGAAACTGGACAAAATGTATGACGCAGCTGTTTTCAGGCAGCGTGAGCAAGAAGGGAAGCCCACGCGGGGCGCCTGGGCGGCTCAGCCGGTTAGGCGTCCGGCTTCGGCTCAGGTCATGATCTCACAGTCCGTGGGTTCGAGTCCCGCGTCAGGCTCTGTGCTGACAGCTGGCTCAGAGCCTGGAGCCTGCTTCGGATTCTGTGTCTCCGTCTCTCTCTACCCCTCTCCTGATCACTCTCTGTCTCTGTCTCTCAAAATAAAATAAAGACAAAAAAAACTAAAAAAAAAAAAAAAAAAGAAGGGAAACCCACAAGGTGAGTCCCACCATCACCCCGCTCTCTCTGGCTAGGGCGCTTCCCACCCCCAGAGTGAGAGCTTGGGTCCGGGCTGAGCAGAGGCACCCCACTGAGCTGGGGAGGTGAAGGTCAGTATTTGGAGCTGCTGAAGGCAGCGGGGATCTACAGGGCTGGAGGAGGGCGCCGCACAAGGTGGCTTCCAGGTCAGTCCAAATCCGCGCGGCACAGGCCCGGGACACTAGCTGGGTCTTCCCAGAGGCCAGCTGCGACGGGGTGGAGAGTGGAACGGAGACACCGCGAGTCGGGCAGTGCTGGGGGATGTTGGAGTTCAGTCCAGCCCAAGAGGAGAGACCTCATTACCATCGGGGCACCCGGCTCTGATATCAGAAGAGTCTCCCCTTGGGAATAAGGACCATGGGAGCACCTGAGCGGCTCCGTTGGTTAAGAATCTGACTCTTGGTTTCAGATCAGGTCATGATCTCACGGTTCGTGAGTTTGAGCCCCGTATCGGGTTCTGTGCTGACAGTGCGTAACCGACTTGGGATTCTTTCTCCTTCCCTCTCGCTCCCTCCCTGCCTCTCCCTCTCTCTTTCTCAAAATCTATAAATAAACTTAAAAATAATGCAATAAGGGGACACCTGGGTGGCTCAGTTGGTTAAGAATCCAACTCTTGGTTTGACTGAGGTCACGATCTCACGGTGCGTGAGTGTGAGCTCTGCATCAGGCTCCGTGCTGACAGTGCATGCCTGACTTGGGATTCTCTCTCTTTCCCTCTCTCTCTCTGCCTCTCTCTCTCTCTCTCTCTCTCTCTCTCTCTCTCTCTCTCTCTCTCAAAAATCAATAAATAAACTTAAAAATAAAGCAATAAGGGGGCACCTGGGTGGCTCAGTTGGTTAAGCATCTGACTTCGGCCCAGGTCATGATCTCACAGTTCATAGGTTCAAGCCCCGCATCAGGCTGTCTCCTGACAGCTCAGAGCCTGGAGCCTGCTTCTGATTCTGTGTCTTCTTCCCTCTCTGCCCCCTTTCTGCTCATGCTCTATCTCTCAAAAATAAATAAATGTTTAAAAATTTTTTTAAGTGTATAAGGTTGGTACTGTTAGTAGCCCCATTTAAAAGAATTAAAATTTAAAAAATAAAATAACGGAATAAGGACCATGCCCTGGAGTAAGCCTTCATGCCCTAATAATTCCTCAAACCGAGCGCTAACGAGATCCACGGGGGGAGCGAAATTCGGAGTTTAAGTCCTGCCAAGTTAGAGCAGTTTGTAAAACACCTGGGCCTACCCAGAGATCTTCTCTAACAAGAACAAACCCAAGCAGGGCAAGTCCAAGGTGACCAGCTCGTAATTAAAGTGCCAGCTCCAAAAAGGATCAACACACTCGTAAGAAGATCACGGAATCCAGAGCCTCCATGCTGTGTCATTATAATGTCCAGAATATAATAAAAAAAATTAGTAGAAACATAGGAATAAAGGTCCTTTGAATATTTTTAAAATATTTAAATATTTATATTTGAGAGAGAGAGAGAGCATGAGTGGGACAGGGCCAGAGGGAGACGGAAACACAGAATCCAAAACAGGCTCCAGGCTCTGAGCTGTCAGCACAGAGCCCAACATAAGGTTTGAACTCATGAATTGCGAGATCATGACCTGAGCTGAAGTTGGACACTTAAACGACTGAGCCACTCAGGCGTCCCTCCTCTGAATATTCTTTTTTTTTTTTAATGTCTTTTATTTATCTTTTGAGAGACAGAGAGAGACAATGCGAGCAGGGGAGGGTCAGAGAGAGAGGGAGACACAGAATCTGAAGCAGGCTCTAGGCTCTGAGCTGTCAGCACAGAGCCCGACGCAGGGCTCGAACCCACGAATCGGGGGATCATGACCTGAGCCAATGTCGGACGCTTAACTGACTGAGCCACCCAGGCGCCCCTTGAATATTCTTATACATGACTTTCATCTGTTATTTCTCAGAGTAGAATTACCGGGTCTCACTGCTGTTTTACTAAAATTTTTTCTTCATCTCCCTGAGATGTTAAGAGGAAAAGGACCCCCAAACCCAGCCCATTCCTGGGTCTTCAGACCATTTTAGTATGGCTGCAAAGGGAATCAATATCCAAGACATAGTGCAACTTTGGGCTCCCTAGGCTGGGATTTTACCAGGAGGTGGCCAGGCAGGGTCCTCCCAGGGCCTCCATCTCCTTGTTCTTCAGTGTGGGTTGGAGCTGATGCCCTCAAATGAAGCTGAACCTTGTTTGTTTGTTTGTTTGTTTGTTTGTTTTTGTTATTCTAAATCTCTCCCGTGTCACCAGGGCCAGGGAGAAGGAAAATAAAATCATACCTCATTCAGTTGGACAAATTACCCTTAGAACATAGAAACCTGTGATCACTTACCCATGAGCTCTACAAGTGTCCATCCCCTCCTCCCCCTACTTCCTTACCTCATCACACGGGATGGCAGGAACTGGAGCCCTTCATGGTTGCAATCATCTCCGCAGCCAAGGTGAAAGGGACCCCATGGGAAAGAGTCCGCTTGCTGGGGCACAGGGCACTCCACACTGTGGCACTAGCGAGTTGCATGCCAAGTATTGGCTAGCCGTTGGAAAGAACCAGAAGGGACAAGAAGAAATAAGATCTGGGGGGCACCTGGGGAGCTCGGTTGAGGAGTGGGATCACTTTGGCTCAGGTCATGATCTTGTAGTTTGTGGGTTCAAGCCCTGCATCAGGCTCTGTGCGACAGCTCAGGTCCTGGAAACTGCTTAGGATTCTGTGTCTCCCTCTCTCTCTGCCCCTCCTCCCCCCATTCTTGTGCTCTGTTTCTCTCTCTCTCTCTGTCTCTGTCTCTCTCTCTCTCAAAAATAAACAAACGTTAAAATTCTTAAAAATATATAGGCATAAGATCTGGCCTTTCTCTTAAAAAAGAGAACAGCCAGTGCAGAGTAGGTGTTAGGAATATGCTCTGAATGGATGGATGGATGGATGGACAGATGGACGGACAGATGGATGAATGAACAGATAGATGGATGGATGGACGAATGAATGGACGGATGGATGGACGGATGGACAGACAGGTGGATGGACAAATGGATAAATGGAAGGATGGATGGATGGATGGATGGATGGATGGACGGATGAATGGACAGATGGGTGGATGGATGGATGGACGGATGGATGGATGGATGGATGGATGGACAGATGGATGGGTGAAGCTGGAGAAGCCACCCTTTCCCTGCTCAAATTGCTGGGATGGAGAAGGAGGAAAAGAAGGCGGTATAAGGTCAGTGTTTGGTCTAGCCTCGGTCATTCTGTGAAATCCACTCCACCAGGTGAGGCAGATGCCACAGTGAGCACACCAAGTTTCTATGCCCATGGTACCCATCCACAGTGGGCAGGGGAGCACATCAGAGATCTGGAAACAAGTATATAAAGACTCAAGGAGGAGTAGAACGAAACACGAAGCAGAGCAAAGCGGTAGCGTCATGGGAAGGAGCTCTTGGGTGGGGCCTTCCTTTATTGTCATTACCTCCGTGGTGGTGGGTGCTGAGCTCGCCCCCCTGCCCCGAGAGCCACTGCATTACTTAGTCGCTGGAAATAGCGTTTAAACCATCCGCCTGCCTCCACATCAGAGTCCCAAAGAGTGAAGATACCCGCGCATAGGCTGGAGTTTAGATTATCAGTGAGTCCCGCCCAGAGGAGCTCCATCTGCCGCACTTGCACACATGGCGGAAGTTTCTTTATTTTTAATTGTGATGAATACACATAATCTTTACCCTCTTAGCAAGTAAGTGTGCCACTCACTGGCGTTCACATTGCTGTGCCACCACCATTAACCATCCGTCCCCAGAACTCTTACATCTTGCTAAACTGAGACTCTCTGCCCATCAAACACTAACTCCCCATCCCTCCTTCCCCCCAAGCCTGTAAGAAGGGACTATTTAACCAGGGTCCTGAGGGGAACCTTTCTGAACTGGTGACATTTAGAGAGTGACCTGCGCTGGCCCCTCAGATATGGGGAGAAGGGTGTTCAAAGCAGCAGCCTGTCTGCCAGACTCTTCCCTGCTCCCAGGGCCCTGTCCCACCCCGTGTTCACTCCCAGCAGCCCCTCCACATGCAGCTACTCCCCTCTATAGGTAGCTACTCCCTCCCACAGGTAGCTACTCCCCTCCATAGGTAGCCACTCCCCCCCCATGGAGAGCTACTCCCTCCCACAGGTAGCTACTCCCCTCTATAGGTAGCTACTCCCCCCCATGGATAGCTACTCCCCTCCACAGGTAGCTACTCCCCCCCACGGATAGCTACTCCCCTCCACAGGTAGCTACTCCTTGCTCACTACTTTTTACAAAACCTGGAGCAAAAGCCCTCGGCATGAGGGTGGTGAGGAGACAGGCCCTTTGTCCAAGCCTCGGCCCGGGTGGGGTGCTCCCTCCCCCCTGCTCCCTCTGCCATCTCTCTTGGTGACTTTTGTCCTTGGATGGTCTGCGTGCTTAGAAGAGGTTTCATTCTCTGGCGAGCGGGCGGCC
Organism: Mungos mungo; assembly: GCA_004023785.1. Lineage (NCBI taxonomy): Eukaryota > Metazoa > Chordata > Mammalia > Carnivora > Herpestidae > Mungos > Mungos mungo. The sequence goes on along the minus strand of PISW01009545.1, from coordinate 8,474 downwards.
ATTAGGACGAGGCGGACGCATTACCCTCTCAGCACACAATGGCTGGCTGATTCAGTCATTCTCTTTCACCTGAAGACTTTCTTTGCAGCCGGAGCCTCCCCTTCGGAACAGGGCAGGCCCCATCTGTCGGACAGTTTGCTCCAATGTCTCCGGCCATTATGCCTCCACTCGGAAGGCTGGATGGAGCACGTGCGGGCGGGCGAGCGTGTCTGCCTGGCTGCTCTCTCTCCCTCTTGTCTCCATCCTTCTCCCAGGGCTGAACAGAACTCGTTTCAAAGAATGATGTCAGATGTGTGCAAAACAGACCAATAAAACCTAATGCACTCACTCCCCTTTGTCTGCCTGACTCTCCTATAGTACGTTTCCCACTCAGAAAGCCACTTAAAACACATCAGCAGTAACTCCACAAAACAGCCACTTGTTGGCTAATTGTGCAAAGCAGCTGCCAGCAGGGCTGGGGGAGGGCCCCCCCCCTGCAGCCCAGCCCTCAGGCCACACTTCCCGGAGAAACCCCTCTGCTCCCCACGGAGCCCAGTTCCAGGGGAAGGGTGCCTAGCCCAGGCATCTGCCTCTGCAACTTGGGAGGCCCCCCGGAAGAGGCAGCCCTCCTGGGTGGGGGGGCTCTCCTGGGGGGGGAGAGGAAGCAAGCCTGGCGTAGAATTCTCTCCGAGCTCCACCGACTCGCCGTGGGGCCCATCCCAAGCCTCGTATCGCTGCCGGTATATATCACTCCAGCAGTTCGGACCGTGGCTTCCACAGTCTCTTCCCGCTTCTGTATGTGGCGTTCCGGGAGCCTCAGACAGACCTGGGCTCCATCCTGCCTCAGCTGCTGACTGGCAGCGTGCCCCTGGCTGCAGCCTCCCTGAGCGGTGCCTTCCTCGTGGAGAAAACGAGATGATGCAGTGCCTGCTCTCGTCGGGGGCTCAAAGAATTCCCCGACGGACCTGTATGGACGTTGGAGCCAAGAACACAGGCCCTCGACTGCACTCAGCAGCTTGCAGTCTACAGAATGGGGCCCATGACAGGGCACCCCAACCCAGTCTCAGAATAAAGAACCCAGCACAGGGTTTGGTCAGAGGCTGGGCAGGAACCAGCACATACAAAGGCCCTGAGGCAGGGCTGAATTGGAGGATCAGAAAGGAGCCCAGAGGGAAAGGCTAGAGCAATGGCAAGAGCTGGGTCGGAAAGACCCTGGAGGCCATGGTGAGGGGCTTGCCTTGATCCAGATGGGCAATAGGGAGCCACAGGAGGGATGAGAGCATCGGAGAGCATTAAAGTGTTCCCACTAGACTTCTCTTCTTTAAAGGCCCTGCCTGACTTCCAGATGGAAATGACTTGGGGAGTGGGGGACAGGGCAGAAGCAGGGCGCTGGCCCTCTGATGCTCTGAAGGCACAGGAAAAGCATTGACTGGGGGGCAGAATGGACAGATCCTCGATCTGGCTCCTTGAGACCCCTCGCTCGCTGGTCCCATTGGCGTGGCTGCTACCCAGCCTGGCAAGGCAGGGGTTAAGTACCACAGCGCCGCAGAAATCAGAGGATTACAGGTTTGCTGGTGGCCTGTCCCTTCTGTCACACGGGCTCTGGTGCACCCTGCTATCTTTGGGCTCAACTGTCACAGCAGGTGCACTGCATCAGGACTCCATTACGGAGGCTCCACCTCAGCTCACAGCTGTCAGGCCGAGGGTCCTGCGGAGGACGCGTCCTCACGCCCCGTGCCTGAGGTTCAGGACCGCTCCGTCTGCTGGGCGGTGCAGCAACCTTCTCCTGCCCTTCCCCAGAGGCTGGGGAGCCATGGGCACGGCGGGCACGCCTGAGCTCCAGGGTCTGGGCAGCCCCGGGTTTGAATCCCACATCTGCCCCCACCCACTCCTGGACCTCGGATGCAAGGCTCAAACCCTCCGCTCCGTGGGTCTCTCAACCGTGAAGACAGCGGTGGTGCCTCCCCAGGGGGCCAGGGACAGGTTCCAATGAGACTTGGGTGCTCAGCAAACGGGAGCCCCTCTTCTACCCCGCTTCCTTAACCCCGCCTTCCGCACGCTGAGAGGTTCCAGTTATTTTTATGACCCCATCTTCCACCCCTCAGCCAAGTCTCCCCTTGGCTTTGGCTCCGGCAGCTCAAAGTCAAAGTGAAACGTTGGTCAAAATAACTCGCTCTCCGCAGGTTCCTGGCATAATTGCCGCCTCCTTGGTCGTTGCTGCTGATGCCTCGTCTATTTTTTTCCGTTTTCAACTTGATTTTAACGATCCTTCGTGCATGCGATGTAAGGGGGGGTGCAAAGGAAAATAACTTCTTTTTCTCATTTTCAAAGTAAACTTGCTCATTATGAAAAACATCCAGACGATACAGAAAGAGGAAAAACCACGAGATGATTTTGCAGCAGCCGCGGGTAGTTTGTGGCAGGGATAGAATAAGGAGGCTCCCTCTTTGTAAAACTGGGGTGCTCCCTGGCCCCCACCCCCATCATCCCTACACTTCCTGGCGCCAGCCCCCTTTCCCTTTCCCCTCCGCTTGCAGCCCGCTCCAAAGCCCCAGCTCACCCCTGCTCAGGATCCTGCTCCCCTCAAAGCCCCCCTAGATCTCTGCAGCCTGGGGGTGTCTTCCTTCCATTGAGCTCAATTCTTTTCATTTCAACAAGCATTTATGGAGCGTCTGTTTTGGACCCAGCCGTATGGACTCACCCACTTCTGCCTGCACTTAAGTAGTGTTGCATGATTTCATTCCCCGCATCTAGACTTCTCCAGGGCCCGGGGTGTCGGCTCCTGGGGGCAGGTGCACAGCGTCTGTCTCCGGGCAGCCCCGGTCCAGCCTCCGTTGCTCCCCAGTGCGACTTCAGGGCGCCTGGAGGAAGGGAGCTGCCGTGGACGGCGTGTGCCGGACACCAGGTCAAGTCCTCGCGCGCACGCTCTTGTCTGGTCCTCGCCTTGGCCGTGGGAAGCGGGCGTAGTTACTCCTGCCCCTTTGTGGGTGAGGAGGCTAAGTTCAGGCAGGTTAGAGAGCTTGCCCCAGAGCCGCAGCTGCGGGGCTTCGAGCCAGGATTTAAACCCGAGTCTTGGAGGTCGAGGCCCACGCTCTGAGCTCCTATAGGCGACGGCCTCTTTGCACAACCCCGATCCTACAGGGCAGGGATAGGTGCCCTCCGCGAGGTATGCCCGGGACAGGAAGGACAATGCTATCATCCACAGGGACCTGGGAAGGCTTCCTGGAGGAGGTGGTGCTTGGGTGAATTTTGAACGATGCAGAGGGGTCAGCCAGGTGGAAATGGGCAGAAAAGCACTGGAAGGTGAGGAAATGGTCTGTGGGACTGGCCACAGGCGAGAGTCGGTTGGGGTAGGAGAATAAGGCTGGGAGGGGAGGGGCGGGGAGGGCGGCGGTCAGCCGGCTGGGCCCTGCCATGCCTCATGCACTCTGTTCAGGCATCTGGACTTGAGCTTTCAGCCAATGGTTCAAGATGAGCTCGCTGGAGTTCTAGGGGTTTCTCCGAGGTGCCCAGGCAACCGGATAAACCCGAAGGAGGCGGCCCCAGCGCAGGCCCCGCGGCCAGCCCCCACCCGGGTCTCAGAGGGCAGTGCAGCTGGTTACGCTCTCAGATTTTCTGTGTCAGGTTTCAGCCGAGGGCTTCAGCAGCGAGCACGTTAGAAACCGTCCTGCCGGGGGGGGGGGGGGAACCCGTGATTTGTTTGTTTTTCAGAAACTTAGATTGAGCCCCGCCCTCCCTGCCCCAGGCTCTAGGGAGGGGTGCTCACTTTGGGTCGTTGAGGGTCCTGGGACCCGGGCCCGGGGTCGGGGCTCTTGGCTCCCTGTCCTGGCTTTACCTAGAAGGTGCATCAGTGTCCCCTCTCTGGGTCTCAGGACTGGCCCTTGGACTTGATCTGTGCTGATAGCCGCAAAGTGGACGGACCATCACCCTCAGCCAATTTTATTTTTTAATTTTTTTTAACGTGTATTTATTTTTTGAGAGAGACATAGAGTGTGAGCAGAGGAGGGTCAGTTTTCTTAAAAGCAAGACGAGCTCTTAATCAGGCAGGGGCTGGCCGAGGCAGAGCCTCCCAAATCAGGAGAAAAAGTCACGGGGGCCTGGGTGGCTCAGTCGGTTAAGCGTCAGACTTCGGCTCAGGTCAGGATCTCACCGATTGTGAGTTTGAACCTGTGCCAACAGCTCAGAGCCTGGAGCCCACTTCAGATTCTGCCTCTCCCGCTCTCTCTGCCCCTTCCCCAGCTCACACTCTCTTTCAAAAATAAACAAACGTTAAAAAAAAATTTTTTTTAAGGCGGAAAAGGGACGCCTGGGAGGCTCAGTCGGTTGAGCGTCTGACTTTGGCTTAGGTCACCATTTCACGGTTTGTGGGTTCGAGCCCCGTGTGGAGCTCTGTGCTGACAGTTCAGAGCCTGGAGCCTGCTTCAGAGTCTGTGTCTCCTCTCTCTGCCCCTCCCCTGCTCACAGTCTGTCTGTCTCTCTCTCTCTCAAAAATAAAAAATAAACATTAAAAAAAAATCATGATAAGGACCTCAACCACCAGCCGTCACCAGAAGCTGCGTCCAGCACTTCCTCTGTGACAAGAGCACCACACGTCATGTCTCCTTGAATCTGGAATCATCCATTTTGCAGGCAGAAGAACTGAGGCTTGTCTCGGAGGCCAGCTGCTAAAGACACAGCAACCCATCAGTGGAAGCAGGACTCGACCCCAGAGCCTGCGTTTCCAGCCCCCCTCCCATGATGGGGGGGGAGAGGCGGCGGGGGGGGGAGTGGGGGGGTTCCCACCCTTCCCTGCGGGCCGACAGCCAAAGTGAATGCCCCCAGGAGCACCGTGTGCGTCCCTACCTCCTCAGGTAGGCCAGGAAGTGTTTCTTTCTTTATTTTTTTTAAATGTTTATTTATTTTTGAGAGAGAGAGAGAGAGACAGAGTGTGAGTAGGGAAGGAGCAGAGAGAGAGGAGGACACAGCATCTGAAGCAGGCTCCAGGCTCTGAGCTGTCAGCACAGAGCCCGACGCGGGGCTCCAGTTCACCAACCATGAGATCATGACCTGAGCCGAAGTCAGACGCTTAACCGACTGAGCCAGCCAGGCGCCCCGACCAGGGAGTGTTCCTAAGGCAGGAGAAGGATGGAGTTGGTGCTAGGGGGGAGGGAGCAGGTGTTCGTGCCGGAGAGTGGACAGCTGGGAGCTGCGGTCTGGTCCCGCCTGGCTCCCACCTTCAGACAACACATCCCCCCTGACTCCAGCCTGGGGGCCCAGGGACCCACAAGCTGAGACCCAAAGCCTGGCGGGGCCGGGATCTCGGGGCTCTGCAGGAGCATCGGTGAGCGCCGTACCTGGGGCCCCGCGCCATACCTGGGACCCCGCGCCATACCTGGGGCCCCACGCCGTACCTGGAGCCCCGCACGGGTACCTCCCTGGTCTCCCTTCGTCCGGATTTCGTACCCTGGGTCTGAGATGGCCCAACGGATGTCCGCTGGGGCCTCCCTGGCTGTGGGCAGTCACTTGCAATCCCGGGACGCGGGCCTGGAGAGGCTGCCCCAGATACCTATGTCGGGGTGGCGGAAGGCGTCTGTTTCCCTCTTGGTCTCCCCTTCTGCCTCGGTGGGTTAACCTTCTGTCAAGCCACAGGGTCCCCCCCTTCTCGTCTCCCTCACACCGCATCTGTGGGCCGGGGACGGGGCCCCCAGGACCTCGGCGCTGTCCCTGGCCCTCTGCGCTGCAGGGTGCCTGCTGACACCCGCAAGGTCAGGCCTGCGGCATGAGAGGGATGCCGTGTGGCCTGACCCAGGAGTGTGCCCCGTGGCACACTTAGCTTGGCAGCGGCCTTATGTGCAACACTAGTGTTAGATTAAGCGGCACAGTAACCCCCATGGGGTCCAAGGGTCAGGGAGTGTGCACCCCTGTCACAGAGCTGCTTTGCGCTCTCTCTCCAAAGCCCGTGGTCGCTGGCGCTTCACGGGGACATTCTCTCCGCACTTGGAGTTCATCGATCTTCCCGGGGTGGGGAGTGGGTGTCCTTTGCTTCCTTCTTCTTTTTTTTTTAACATTTATTTATTTCTGACAGACAGAGAGAGAGCATGAGCAGGGGAGGAGCAGAGAGAGAGGGAGACACAGAATCGGAAGCGGGCTCCAGGCTCCGAGCTGTCAGCACAGAGCCCGACGCGGGGCTCGAACTCACGAACCGTGAGATCATGACCTGAGCTGAAGTCGGATGCTCAACCGACTGAGCCCCCCAGGCGCCCCTGCATCCTTCTTCTTAAAGGGGAAAAAATTCTCAAACACTTCTAGTGAGAGATTCATTTTGAGTCATGCCCCCCAGACAGGGCAAGGTTCTGTAAAGTCAGCGCTTTAGCTAATCATGACGTTTATCATGAAAAAGAGCCACTAGGATTATGGGCTACAGCTCACTTTTGCAGCTTGGGTGAGAAGAGGGTGGGGGGGAGTGTTGATTTCTGCGATTTTTCATTAATTTGCTCATTTGGCAAATATGCGCTGAGCCGTTGTGTGCTGGCTCAGAGCTGTGCTCTCTGGACATAGCTCTGCCTTGGGGACTCCCAGGCCCGCAGGGAAATTAGGTTGCTAGGTAACAGTTTAGGGACAGGGAGCCCCATGGTGGGGAGGGCATTGTTTCATAGCCTCAGGGAGACAGGAGAGCCTCCCTGAGGAGACTGGGTCTGGCTGAGACCTGCAGGAGAGGAAACCTTATCAAGAGGAAGGGAAGGGTGTTCTGGGCGGATGGAACAGCATGTGCGAAGGCTAGGAGGTAAGAGCGCTAAGAGCTGTCTGGGGAACTGAAGGACCAGTGTGGCTGGAGGGAGGCACCCAGCCAGGGTGGGTGGCCCTCCCAGGGGGGACCGGAGAGAGTTAGAGGAGAAGGTGATCCTTGGGGTGGGGCAAGGAGTGTGGAGGCTGCTGAGGAGATGATGCAAAGGAGTGGCTCCAAGTTCAAGGTCCGGCTTCAGAAGGGCCCAAGCTTCAGACCCTGGTTCTGCCATTGGGTCATCTCGGGTGAGTCGCTCAGGACTCTCTGAGCCTCCGTGTCTCCAGCTGTAAGATGTAGACGGGCAGAGTTTCCTCTGCTGAGATGCCGCGTGGAGCTGTCCCCCTCGTGGGCCCGAAGCTGCAAGGGGCAGGCTTTTTGCCTCCTGGGCTCACTGCTCTATCATCACGGCCAGAGAATAATAGACACTCCGTGAATAGAGTCAGGTGAGTGGAGAAGTGGACGGCGGTTGGGAGGGGCAAGCCGTGATCAGCCCGGGGCCCTCTAGTAATGGAAGGTCGGGGATAAGAAAACTTAGCTAAACCAGGGGCGCCTGGGTGGCTGAGTCAGTTAAGCGTCCGACTCTTCAGCTCAGGTCATGATCTCTCGGTTCGTGAGTTCAAGCCCCCGCGTCGGGCTCCTTGCTGTCAGCGCAGAACCTGCTTGGGATTCTCTCTCTCTCTTTCTCCCTACCTCTTCTTTGCTCTCTTTGTCTAAAAATAAGTCAATAAACTTTAAAAAATGAGAACTAGCTAAATCAACCATCAGTCTGCTGGAGGCAGGGGAAAGAGTGAAGTAATTTACATACAGTAGCATTTCCCCTCCAGGTGAGCCTCCGAGGGACTAAATAAATTGCCCAAGGTCACCCAGAGCAAGTGAGCCAGGGAGTGAGAGCCTTTTGACTTTGAAGTCTTCCAACTTCAACCCTGAAGCCCAAGGCCACCAAGGTCCTGTTCCAGGGGGGTCGTGCTCGCCCTGCAGGCCACCTGCTCAGGGCTAAGGTACACGCAGGCGCAGGAGGGTCTGGTGGGCACAGGATTCACTGGTCCCCAGAACGGGCCTGGTCCCAAGGGCCCTGCAATTCGTCAACCGCATTTATCCATCACCCACTACGTGCCCCACCTCGGGTACGAGACCCAGCAGGAAGCACACAGTCAGCTCGCACAGGGAGAGGGGGGACATCGAATCAGGATCCCAAGTGGGCGGAGCCCTGCGTTGGCCCGGGACAGGCGCACTAAGAGTCATGGCAACATCGGCGGTTAAACTATTGGACCGCTTCTGTGACCGTCTCCCTCATGGGGACCCACCACACAGGCCCGGTCACACCCACCAACTGAAAAATTAAGCCTGCCCGGCCTGGAGGCCCCAGCATCCGCTCTGATCGGATGTCCTCTTCCCTGGCGTCTGTGATCCTTTATGTACCAGCCCCACGTGCGGCGGCCAGGAGAGGGTTGACTTGACGGGGGGGGGGAGGGTGCCTGGCCTGCTGGGCGAGGCGCGGTGACCAGCAAGGCTCCGTGACGAAGGGCCGTTCATTCCCATGAGCTGGGCGGGTGATGAGAGAGAGGCAGCGCGCAAGCCGGGGGGAGACTCCCCAGCTGCAAAGGCTCAGGGCCAAAGGGGCAGGGAGAAAGAGGAGGGAATGGGCGATGAACTTGGAGGAGGCCTGTGGCCGGAGATGCCCGGCCTTGTGGGCCAGGGAAGAGATCTCTTTCCTTCCAAGGTCAGGGCTGCA
>PISW01009544.1:0-59778 GCA_004023785.1 Mungos mungo | reverse complement strand
CCTATATCTAAATATCAAGAAGACCAGAAAACAATAAAAGTCACAACATTGAAAACTATGACTGATTAGAGCACTACTGCCAAAAATGTGGAGAAATACTGTTTAGATATTGTGGCATAGTCACTTTATTAAATGGAGCCCATGTGTTTAAATGGTAGGAATATGTTCTGTACTTATTGTCTAATCTTTGAATCATGGGCTGTACAAATTCAAAAGCTTTTCACACACTTTTAATTCTTTGTGAGTGAGAATGGTCACATCAGCATCATATGTCCCCATCCCCATTCCTACTTTTGCACTTAACTTTAGAAATGACAAGTCTTGGGAAACCACAGAGCAAGAATGGATGGGGAGGAAACAGTTGAATTACAGTTAGGGAGCATCTAGTTCTCCATAAGCAATGTATTCTTGATAGAATCAGAAACTGAAAAAATCTTAGGGCTCCCAGGTGGCTCAGTTGCACAGGCATCCAACTCTTGATATCAGCTCAGGTTATGATCTCACAATCATGATGTGGGGCCTTGTGTTGGGCTGAATGTGGAACCTGCTTGGGATCCTTTCTCTCCCTTGCTCTCTGCCCCTCCCCTGCTCGTGTTCACTCTCTCTTTCACACTCTCTCCATCTCTCTCAAAATAAATAAATAAACATTAAACAAAAAAAACTAAAAAATCTTGGTATACTACATCCTGGGAGATGTATCTATTCAATTAAATCATTGCTTTCAATTGCTAGAGGATCAAAAAACTGAAGTAGAAGATTGCACTTCAGTACTGTGCAAGATGTCAGTGCTGTGCAAGATGAGTACCTTCAAATACTGAGGAATTAGGCTGAGAGCTTTGAAAATTAGTCTTTACTAATAAAAAAGAAATACAAACATTCTGCAAGAAAACAATGATTGGAAACAAGACATCAATAGAAAACTAAGAGTGCATAGACAGAATTAAAATGCATATTAATGTTGCAAAAATTTTAAATTAGTTGATGAAAAATACAACTTTGAAGAACTTTACTAAAATGCAGAAAACATGTATGGGGCTGGAAAAGATACTAGAGAAGGTGACTGATATGGAGAACAAACTCAATACCATTTCTAGGTATTATATATACTCCAAAAAAGAAACCAGAGCGATTGGATCATTACCAACTAGAGAATCCATGTCTGCAGGTTGAAAAATCTATCCTTTAGGGAAACTCTGTGAGTTGGATACTGTGGGGAGGCTCACCAAATATCCACTTCAACTCTCTTCTTTTTGCCTTTCTTTGCTTTTGGTACTATAAAGAAAAATGTTTGGATCTCTATCTCTTCTTGAATTTGGATATGGTCATGAGACTTAGTTGCAGCTACAAGGCACACACAGAAGTCTGGGTGAGGGCTTACCTTACTGAATACAAAGGCAAAGGCAATTATTTTTATATTCCTAGTACCAGTAAAGGGCCTGGTTTATTAATTCAAATATACCACTCTATAAAGTTATTTTTAACTTGTTGATTTTCTAGGAAATTCTTTAGTTCATAGCTCTAAATTATGATTATTCTTTTTTTTTTTTGACAAGTTTCCAAGACAATTCAATGGGGAAACAATTGTCTGGTGTTTTTTACCCTAACTTATTTTATAAATTTAGTTTTAAATTTTGAATTTGGCACATAAATTTAGCAAGTGAATTAGCTCAAACCTGTATCATTCAAGGATTTGAAAGTAAAGTGCTTTAATAGAATAAAAACTGTTAACATTGAACTGACAAACTGGATCTCTGGGTTTAAGGAATTTTCACAGAACTGATTATAACATAAGCAAGCAAGAATTACAAACTCAGTAGGACATCGGCAGTAACTATTTTTTTTCTTTGTTATTTCTATGTAGAAAAGGCTACACAATAAAAAATGACCACTCTCAGGGGCACCTGGGTGGCTCAGTTGGTTAAGCGTCCGGCTTCGACTCAGGTCATGATCTCATGGTTCATGGGTTCGAGCCCTGTATCAGGCTCTGTGCTGACAGCTAGCTCACAACCTGGAGCCTGCTTCAGATTCTGTGCCTCCCGCTCTCTCTGACCCTCCCCTGCTCATGCTATCTCTCTCTGTCTGTCAAAAATAAACTAAAAATATTTTTTAAAAAATGACCACTCTCAGGAGTGAGATCATCAAGATGGTGATCAAGATGGCTCTTGACATTAGTCCTCCTGACAGGAAAACCAGCTAGAAATTATCCATAGACGAGACAACACTGTGAAAATCTAAGAACCCAGGAGTGATACTGAAGCATTCTGCTGGATAACAGAGACCAAGAAGAACCATATTAGAAAGGTAAGAGAAGTGGTTTTACTTTGACTTCATTGTCCCTTCCCTAGGCCAGCAATGTTCAACCAAAAAGCCCCTGGAACACAGTATCTCCTGTGATAAAAAGGGGATCAAAGGTGGACGTTCTGCTTCCCTAGGGCTTGGGAGGCTTCTAGGGAGGTTTACTCAGATCTTACCTTGTTGGAAGCCATTTTTGAACACACTAAAGTTAAGAAAACTCCTTGTGAGGAAAGGTGAGTTTGCACGGCATCCCTCCATCAGATGGTGACCGATATCCACCCCCACTCAATTATTTTTGCTTGAGCACCAACCCCCTAGGCACCTTGTTAACTAATATTGGGAGTGACTTGTCCCCTTATTCTAAAATACGCTAATTGCACCTTGTAAAGGAACTTATTGTAGGAATTTCTTCTTTTGTGATTATAGGAGCAAATATTACATTTCCTGAGAAACCTGTTTTACTTCCCCTCAAGAAAACAGTCTATTGACCACTGCTCACAAAGAACTAACTTTTGCCTTTGCTATCCTAAAAACATTGCCTTGTATTTGAATGCTGAAGATACTTTCCTTCCCCATATGATAAGCATCTAAGTCATCTACATCATTCACTATTGATAAAGATTATGCATGAGTCTTCTACCAATTTATGTTCTGGGAAATTTTTACATGCCAAAGAAATTTGTCATCAGAAATCATTGTCTAAGGCAATTGCCACTTCTGTTTTGTACCCCATGTATATTTTCCATAAATAAAACTTACTCCCTGGTCAGTGCAGAGTTGCCTACCTGGTGATCAGAAAAAATCTTGAGGCTCTCTCTCTCTCTTTCTTTCTCTCTCTCTCTCTTTCTCTCTCTCTCTCTCTCTCTCTTTCTCCCTCCCCCTCTCCCTCTCCCTCTCTCTCGCCAACACCATCCATCTTTCAGGGAACCCTGGACCTGCTGGAGCTGTACTCCGGTACTACCTCATAGGGATCACCTGGGGAACCTGAGGAATTTAACAATTAGGGATCAGATTGAAATGGAGAGGATGGACAGGCTTATAGCAATCAGCCCTAAGATCTTGGGAGACCATACACCTGATTGGAGTTCTGAGCCACAGATCTGCTCATCTGCAGAGCTCAGTCAGTAGCCCTGAGTGCCTGAGTGCTCCATTAGCTGTTATGATGGATTTGGATGCCCAGCTAACAGTGCTGTATCAACCATGGAGCACATCCCTTGGCTTGTTCAGTGAAGGTGACCAAATTTGTACCTCCACCCAACTGCTGAGCATAGCCTCCAAACTTATCCCTCCATGAAGCATGGCCACAGATGCCAGGCAACCATGGAGCACATCCTATAGCCTGCCTAGTCAGGGAACCAAGCCAGTAGCCCTACCCAACTATTGAGCATAGATTCTGACCAAACTTAACTAGGGAGTCTGAACAGTGCCCCTGAGCAAACTTACAGGCTGGCTTACAATCCTACCAGCCTGAATGCTAAACACAGCCAGGAGCTTCACCTAGGCAGGAACCCCAGACAGTGACTACACCCAATCACAAAGCATAGCTTGCACGACAAATGTATCAAAAAAAATCAAAATGGAAATAGAAGATTCTCTTAAGAAAAATTAAAATGGAAGCAGAACATATCAAAACTTTGAGGACGTAGATATAAAAGGGAAGTTTATAATATAAATACTTGAATCAAGAAAAAAATATCTCAAATAAACAACCTAACTTTACACTTCAAGAAACTAAAAAAGCAAAATAAAGCCTGAAGTTAGTGGAAAGAAGGAAATAATAAACATTAGAGCAGAAATAAATGAGATAGAGAATAAGAAAATGACAGAAAAGATTATGAAACTAAGAGTTGATTATTTGAAAACATAAACAAAACTGAAAAACTTTCAGCTATGCTTGTCAAGAAAAAAAGAGAGAAGACCCAAATAAGTAAGATGAAAAGGAGCCATTACAATGGATACCACAGATATACAAAGGACTATGAGAGACTACTGTGTACAGTTATATGCCAACAAATTGGACAATCTAAAAGAAATTAATAAATTCCTAGAAATATAAAACCTACAAAGACTGAATCATGAATAGAAAATTTGACCATATAAACAATGAATAGACCAATACAAGAGATTGAATCAGTAATTAAACTCCCTTCACCCCTCAAAAAAGAAGCTCACATCTAGATGGTTTTACTGGTGAATTCTACCAAAAATTTCAAGAAAAATTAATGCCAATCCTATCAAATTCCTCCAAAAAATTGAAGATGAAGGAATAATCCCAAATTCATTTATGAAGACATCATTGTCTTGGTACCAAAGACAGAATAGGACACTACAAGACTAGAAAACTATAGACCAATATTCCTGATGAATATAAACACAAAATTTCTCAACAAAACACTAACAAAACAAATTCAGCAGCACATTAAAAGAATATTACATGATGATCAAGTAGGATTCATCCCTAGGATACAAAAATGGTTCGAATTAGAAATCAAATACATGTGGTACATCACATTAACAGAAAATAAAAATCATATGATAATCTCAATAGATACAGAAAAAAATATTGAACAACATTTAGAATCTATTTATGATAAGACTCTCCACAAATTGGTAATAGAAGGAATATACCTTGACATACTAAAGGCCGTATACAGCAAGACCACAGCTAACATCATATTCAATGGTGAAAAATTAAAAGGCTTTTTCTCTAAGATTAGGAACAAGACAATGGCATCCATTCTCACCATTCCTATATATCATAGTACTGGAAGTATTAACCAGAGCAATTGGTCAATAAAAGAAATAAAAGGCATCCAAATCAGAAGGGAAGAAATAAAATTAACTCTGTTTGCAGGTGAAATGATACATTAAAAAAATGCTAAAGATTTCACCATAATAGGTAGAACTAATAAACTAATTTAGTAAGTTGTAGGATACAAAATCAACATGCAAAATTCAGTTGTATTTCTATACACTTCAGCAAACCATCTGGAAGAAAGAAAATATCCCATTTATAATAGCATCAAAACAATAAAATACGTAGGAATAAGTTTCACCAAGGAGGTATAAGATCTGTATACTGTAAACTCTAAGACATTGATAAAAGAAACTGAAGAAGACACAAATAAATGGAAAGATACCTTGTGTTCATGGATTGGAAGAATTAAATTAATTATTAATAAAATATCATAGTACCCAAAGCCATTTTTAGATTCAATGCAATCCTTCTCAAGATTCTAATGGCATTTTTTATGGAAATAGAAAAAAATTATAAAAATTATGTTAAAAATAAAATTCCCAAGACCCCAAATATCCAAAGCAATTCTGAACAAGAAGAACAAATAGATGTGTCACTTTCTTATTTATTTGTTTTTTTTTACACCCTGGAATCATGAACAGAGCCAAAATCAAGAGTCAGACACAACCAGTGGAGCCACCCAGGTGCCCTTCACACTTCTTGATTTCAAACTATACTACAAAGCTATAGCCATCAAACAGTATCGTACTGCAATTAGAACAGAAACATAGACCAGTAGAATAGAATTGAGAGACCAGAAATAAACCCACACATATATGACCAAGTAATATTTGACAAAGTAGCCAGGAATACTCAATGTGGAAAATATAGTGTTTCTATTAAAGGTTCTGGGAAAAATGGATATGCACATGCAAAAGAATAAAACTTGGTCCCTATCTTATATCATTTATAAATTAACTTGAAATAGATTAAAAACTTAAATGTAAGACTTTAAACTGTAAAGCTCCTAGCAAAAAATATAGAGAAAAATCTTGCCATTGATTTGGGCAATGATTTTTTGGGTAAGACACAAAAAGCTCAAGCAACAGAAGCAAAAATAAGTATATGGAATTATATCAATCTATAATGCTGTGAAAAGCAAAATAAGTGATCAACAAAATGAAAGGCAACCTATGGAGTGAGAAAAAATGTTTTCAAATCATATATCTGATAAGGGTCTACTATCAAAAACGTATAAGGAACCCATACAATTCAAGAGCCAAAAATTTTTAAAAATCTGATTAAGAAATGGGCAAAGGACCTGAATAGACATTTTTCCAAGGACAATATACAAATAGCCAACAGGTACACAAAAATGTGCTCAACATCACTAATTATCAGGGAAATGCAAATCAAAACCACAATGAGATATTACCTCACACCTGTTAGGATGGTTTTTATCAAAAAGACAAGAGGTAAGTGCTGGCAAGAATGTGAAAAAAGGGAACCTGTGTGCACTGTTGGTGGGAATATAAGTTGGTACAGACAATATAGAAAACAGAATGGAGTTTTTTCAAAAAATTAAAAATAGAACTACCATATGATTCAGCAATTATACTTTTGGGTGTTTATTTGAAGGAAATGAAATCACTATCTCCAATATGTATTCAAACTCTCATGTTCATTGCATTGTTTATAATAGCCAGACATGGAAATACCTAAGTATCTATCTACAGATGAATAAATCAAGAATATATACACACTATATATATATATGAATATTTTATAATATAATTTATGAAGATACATGAATATTATTCAGGCATAAAAATAAGGAAATCCTGCCATTTGTGTCACATGAATGGACCTTACAGGCATTATGCTTAGTGAAATAAGTCAGACAGAGAACTCTAAATACTGTAGGATCTTCCATATATGTGGAATCTTAAAAAAAAAAACAAACCTGAATTCACAGAAACAGAGTAGATTGGTGTTTACCAGGAGAAGGGGGTTTAATAGGAGAAATGGGCAAACATGGTCAAAGGGTGCAAACTCTCAGTTACAAGATGAATAAATTCTGGGGGATGTAATATACACCAAGGTCACTATAGTTACCAATACTATGTTGTGTACTTTAAAGTTTCCATAAGAGTAGATTTTAAAAGTTCTCACTACACATGCAAAAAAATGATAACCATATGAGGTGATAGATGTGTTTACTAACCTTATTGTGGTGATAAATTTTTAATATTTATGAATAGTATGTGAAATTGTTACACTGTACACATTAATCTTACACCATGTTATACGTGAATTATGTGTCAATGAATCTGGAAAAAATAAAATAAAAAGACAGAAGGTTATAAAATTATTACTCTCAAGATATTTTTGAAATAGAAAATGAGAAGCATTTTCTATAAAAATTTATTATTAGATTCCTAATTGAGTTAATCAATACCTTTAATGAAAATGTAAGTGAAATATAGTAGATAAAAAAGACTTAAGGAGTTAGAGTGTTGAAAATTTTGGAATTCATCATTGAATTTATCTGTCTATTTGTGAATGAGTTAGGAGTAGAGAGCAAAGAGAGGTTTGAAGTAGAAAAACATGGGGAATGACGTCTCTGTATTTACTGAGTCAGAGGACCTTCCTCAGATTTTTCTCTAAATATTAGTCCTCATTCAAGTAATAAATGTTGAGGAAAATCAGATAGTGAATCTGTTTCATAATATCTATGTATCAGAAAAATCTGGATTCATTATCTCCTCTGAGGGCAGAACCGTAGTTCTGAGAAACACTTGACTCACTCCTAATTTCACCCTTGTGTTTTGAAAGGAAAGTGACATGATCTCACAGACCTCATACTTCAAAACAGAAATGAACACCTGATACAAGCTAGACCAGTTAGAACCCTTTTTTAGATTTTTTTATTTTGAGCCATAGACAATCAGTATTTTCTACATGTGTGAGAACTATAACTCTGTTGTGGCTCATTACCATGTTCCCAATCATCAGAGAGTCCATTTGCATCCATAGAAGATAAGGCCAACATAAAGAGAAAAGCCAAAGATAATGGGTGACTGATTGTACCGCACTTTCTTGGATTTGGTAATATAAAATATTCTAGTACCTTACTGCTAAATATCCTGTTGCATTAAAGTGTATTCAAATAGAGCTCTTATACTTAAGAAGAGAGCTCTGGTGAATACAATATAATAGCAGAATGTGTGGTTGCAAGGGACCAATTCCACTGCAGCATTGTAAC
This sequence comes from Mungos mungo, assembly GCA_004023785.1. NCBI lineage: Eukaryota > Metazoa > Chordata > Mammalia > Carnivora > Herpestidae > Mungos > Mungos mungo. The sequence goes on along the minus strand of PISW01009544.1, from coordinate 51,481 downwards.
AGTGAATGGTGTGGTCAATTTAGACAGGAATAACCATCTAACCTGTGTGACCAGGGAGAGGGAAAAAAAAAAAAAACCCTAGTGAATTTATTAATTTAACGGAAAGAAAGCCAAGATGGGATTGTTTAGGGACAGTATTTCTCAAAATTGCCATCAGACACCTGACTCATAATCACTGAAAGTGACCACTAATGTGCACATTCCTGGACTCCAGCCTGGACCCAAGATGTGGGAATCTCTGGAGAGCAAGAGGGTCCTCCTTAAACAGCATCCCAGGTGATCCTAGTGTGGACTAGAAGTTGAGAGTCACTGTCTTCAAAAAATAGTTTTCATTATTAGGATGCTGATGAGATGCAACTTTGCGAGGCAATATGTGCACCTTAGGGATCTGATTGTGTGGAATGACAAAAAACAATATAGGAGGAAAATCCAGACAGTATTTTCTTAGTGCCATTGTGTTATAACATCCGGAAATGGAAAAAGTACAGATAAAAGCATGGGACCTTAAAAACTACAAATAAATAAAAAAGAAAATCAGAAGGTATTTTATAAAGGGAAAATATTGGCCTGGTTTCTTCACATGTGATAACAAAGATAATTTCTACATTCATTTTTGCTGGTATATGAATGTGCTTTATGTCATTGCAAATAGCCAACATATGCATGAGAAAAGAAAACCTATTTGAATCAATGAATTAGTGACCTATTGTAAAACAACCACCCCAAATATCTGTTCAATTTCCTCTCAAACATATCAAATAAATTTATTACTGAAAATGTGATTTCAGATTTCTTTAAGATTGCCCATCTAATGCAACCAGATTTTCTCACCTCAAAATAAGACTCATAATTTTCTGACTTACACTGATTTGAAGGATCTTAAATCAGAGACCCAAATCAAGACAATTTTCAGAGGAAACCTATTTGCTTCAAGTAAATTTCAAACCAAATGAATAAAAAAATCAAATGAAAAGCCATCATCACATGATAATTTGCTCAATGCAGTTCACTTTTGTATCTAGCCAGCAAGCATCTGTTTTTTACAAGAAATGCAGGAGTTAATGCCTTTGAGAAGAACAGCCACAATCTAACCATCTTGTCAAATCCATTCCCTGGAACCTCAGGGGTAGAGCCTTCCTCCCAGCTTTAGGGAGGCCACATCAGCCTTTCCTTCCATTCTTCAATCTTCCATTGTCAGACGTGTTGGTAATTGGTTTTTAATTGGTTCATTTACCCGAATGATTTATACTGCCTCAGGTAGACAAGATTTAATGACACCCATTACAGTGCTTTAGATTATTTCACAAATAGATATGCTGTTGTCCTTCAAGATTGAAGATCCATGCATATGAGTATTATCATTCATAGATCTGTGATGTAGAAAAAGTCCAGAGCATGGCTAACAAAGATAGAAATAATAGTTTATCAAGTGTGATCTATGGACCGGACATTTTGCTAAGTGTTTTATGTGCATTATCTCATTTAACAGGCATTTTCATAAGAGCAGAAATAAACAGAAACAATCAATGTCCAAAGACATTGCGTTTGTTTTGAACAGAGACCGTTGACAGCTGTTTCTCCTTACCTTCCAGGTGATCAATTGCTTTGTTCAAAATTAGTCACTCCATTTTGAGCAATAAGGATGTACTGGGAAAATCACTAGAGAGATTAGATAAGACCTAAGAGATTAGGTTCATTCTTGATTTTGGTAATAATTGTGAGACTTTCATAAAGATATACTTAACTTTGGGGTTTAGGCTGGATCTCCTGAAAGTACTCTTGTAGTTCTGAAATAATGTGGCTCACTACATATTCCAATTTCTCATTTGATTGATTAACTATATGGGGTGCTATCAAATCTATAATATAACCTATGCTTGTACTTCAATGTTCTCTTAAAATACAACATCTTCCTAAGCCATTTAAAAACATTCAACTCATCATTCAGTTACTTAGGAGTTATATGCTGTCACCCACATGCCACAGTCAGGTAAGGACACTTTCTCAGGAACTACCCTGATCATGTGATTAAAAAAGCAATCAAACAAAGCAAGTACATAGGTACAGAGTTCTGAGGAAACTTAGGTATGTTCTGACAATAAATAGTCTTTTTTTCTCTGCTTCAGTATGTCATTTCTTTGAAGCTAATATCCTAAGGACACAGTAAAATGTTCAAAAAGGTTTTTTATGATCAATTCACATATATACCCCATTACACATATGAACTAAGATATGTATTGATATTTAAGAATAGATTCTAATGTTTATGTAAAACAACAAATTCAAAAGGACTCTTTTGATTGAGTTTGGATAAATTTAAAGAGAGACATTTTAGGGCTGGGGCTCTGTCTAATTATAAAGATTGGTACAGAAATTATGTAAAAAATAATTGGGCATGGCATAAACTGTCTTGCTTTAACAAGACATGTCTTTGACAAACCTAATATTTCCCCAAATGTATTTTTTCTTACGTTTACCTGCCAAATGACTGGGAATAACACAGGGCTTTGGGTTTACCCAGACCAGAAATCAATCCCCCCTCAACATGTCTTGCTGAAGCCTTCTCTTGTATCCTACCTCGTCTCCAACCCTTTCCCCACCCCCCGCCACTATGGTATCACTCTAATTTAATAATTAAGACTTCGGTAAAATATACTGTGTATCATGTCTAACACTATGTGCCAGGCATAGGTCGCAACTCTTCACAACTATCAATTCACTTAATTCTCAGAACTTTTATGAGATAGGTTTTATTATAACCTTTATTTCACAAATGGGGAAACTGAGGTATAGAAAAGCTAATAAACTTGCCCAAAAGTCACACTACTACTTTACTTTACTTTACTTTAAAAAGTGAAAATGAGGTAGTTTGGAATCTAAATCTGAGCACATTTCTATTCTCCATCATTTTCATTAACTAATACTCTCCAGATTCCACTCCTTTCCCACCCCAGTTGCTGGGTTCTTCATGCTTCACATACTTCCACTTCTGTCTTCCAGAAATTTCACAATTTTTCCTTTATGAAGCAGTGCAAGTTAACATTCTTAGCCTCTTTCTATAGAATCCTTCCCATGCATGTCCTGAACCTCATCTTTTACAAGCAAATGACAAAAGGGGATATTTTTTTAAGGGAAAAAATTTATCACCCTAGAAGATAGCAGCCTCTGTAGGTAGCTATTTGTGAATTTAAATAACATCATGTTTCTCTCCATTACCCTTATAATGACTTTGTATGAGAAATATCATTATGCAACCTAGGAAACTGAGTCATAGAATGTAAATAACATTTTCCACATTACATAGCCATTAAGGGTCAGAAAAGGAAATCCTGCCAGAGTCCATAGCTCACTGTGATGGTCATGCTTCACATCATATACACACACTACCTGTAGCTCTTCTGGGTGCTCTGTCCTGGGGCTTCTCCTCTACCAGGGCTCATGCATTAATCAATTTAGATGGCCGTAGGTCTGCATGCTGTACATGAGTCATCACCACACTGCCACCAGATACTGCAAGGATGCCTATGTTCCCCCTCCTGACAGCACCGCATTGTGTTGCCCAATAGCTCTGAGAAGTTATTGGACAATAACTTCCCCCATTATCTATATCACTGTCTTTCTCCAAATTATGGGAAAGGTATGTATGGTCATATTTTATTCTGAGCACAAGTGGTGTCTTTGGCCAAAAATCTATGTATCTTAGAAAAATACAAATCTCCTCAGTCTATAATTGTTATCACCTCATTGATAAAGAGAAGATGAAGTCAGAGAGTGCTATTTTCTCTCTGCTAAGTAAGGAAATAATAAATGCTTTCCAGACATAGGAAGATGGAAAAATTGAGGCTATTAGAAAAGAAATTATTAGTGGATCAAAAATAGTTTAAAGAAATGTGAGTGTTCAGAACTTGACTGGAGAGCAAACTAATCAGCCAATGAAACTCTTTCGAGTTAATAATGAATGTCTCATCTCAACTTGAAACAAATCTGTCTGCTCTATTGGAAACATATAATATCAAAGGAGAGGAAAGCTGTCCCATAAAGGCATGGTAGCATTTGAACATCAATTTGACAGGTAGTGTAATTTTCTTACTAAGGACCGTGAATATCATATTGAAGCCTACTACAGAAATACTACTCGAATTCTTCACATAAGTCATCTGAATAGGAAAAGTTTCAGTAGAAGTCAGAGGAGATATAGGAAAAATGGCTGAGGCTGATGAATTTCACTTATGACCAAAAAACCATGACCTTGACTTATTTCCATTTAATACTAATCTATTATCTCTAAACCAGGGACAAGTGAAACTGAAATCAGTCAGAAGCCAGAGTTATTTCTGCTCCAGATTTACTCTAAGTAGTGCTATGTCATCTGAACACATTTGTATGCAAGTGACAAGACTCAGAGAACGTTCTGTTCTGATATGTGCTTTTTCTACTATTTAAGTACTAGGGAAAGATGATAGTGATTTGAACCCTTGTGTTCCCAGCATGCGGCACCCGGCATGTGTGTAGAAGATGAGAAAAACATGTTATTAATTTTCTTTAAGTTTTATCTTGTATAATATATTCAGAAAGTCGCTTTTTATTGCCCATATTGGAAAAAGTTTTGAGAAATGTCAAGCTTACATTTCAACTGTTTCAAAATATGTTTTTCCCTAAGTATCCCAAAAGCCTTTCACTATGCAAGATGTTAAAAAAAACTTAGACTAGTTATGTATTTCCCTTTCAGTGTGATTTACCAAAATAAAGGAAACATAACAGGAACTATGATGACACTCCAACTCTGCAGTGGCCGCTAGATTCAGGTTAGGTTATAACCAAGTCATGCAGACAAACTTCTTTAAATATTTTCTGAATGTCCTCCAAGTCCTGGATGAAACTGTATTCTGGCAGAACTAACATATGAGTGCATTATATGGAACTAAAAGCCATTGCTGACTTTCATATACAACTGGATAGACTTTGCAGTATAGTACCTATAGTGTGGTAGCTATTAGAGGTCACGATAATTTAGCCTGAGAAAACTTGCTTTCGTCCTGGCTTTACAGTGCTACTCTCAATCTCCATAACAGCCATGTCAGTTAGCAACTATTAATTAGAGAAAAATGAGGTTCAGTGAAGTTATTGGGTTAACATTTGCAAATGGTACGACTAGGATATCAGATTTTAAACTCTATGCTTTACCTAATAAATACACCTTATAGTGTCTTCGATAGATGATTGTTGAGGGGCATCTGGGTGGCTCAGTCAGTTAAGCTTCCGACTTTGGCTCAGGTCATGATCTCACAGTCTGTGAGTTTGAGGCCCACATCAGGCTCTGTCTGTGCTGACGGCTCAGAGCCTGGAGCCTGCTTCAGAGTCCGTGTGTCCCTCTCTTTCTGCCTCTCCCCCACTCATGCTCTGTCTCTCTCTCTGTCTCTCAAAAATAAATAAACGTAAAAAAAACGAATTTTAAAAATGATATAAAATAAATAATATATGTTTGTTGAATTAGTGACTGACTCAATAAGACATCAAGTAAATGATGTCCGTTTGCCCATTTTCATGTAGTTAACCATCAGGATAATATACACTATAATACTCTTTAAAAGTATAAGATGTTTTAGCATTAATTTATCACTACATCTGATTAAATTTAATATCCTTTATTCTGCCAAATAGACAATGTCCCAAATATTACTTTCTAAAAATCATCTGAAGTTTACTTATTGAACATCATATTGTTTCTTCATCATATGTACATCATCATATGTACAATTTTTAATATACTATGAAACTAAATGCAAAATAACCTAATTTAAAAACTAACACCAGGTAATGCAAAGGTTTTTGATTGCTGTTCTATGTGTCTCTTAAAGTTATTGTTATAAGCTTAATTTAAATTTTAATTATTCTGTTGTAAAACAGGGTCATTAAAAATCCAAGCAATTACTAAAAACACTTTATGGGGACTACTTTTAACAAGAGAAACTCTATTAATATACTATGTAGTATCAAATGCATTTTTGATAATCATTTCATATTTTACCTAGTTACAAGCATATTCCATTTTTAGCTGCATTATGAAATGCTAATAAAAATACCATTAATTAGTAATACATATTCATTGAAATTTAGTGACTTAAAGACCTATCTAGCTTCATATTTGTACTGTCCTTTGGGACACACATTCCAGACCTAACATCACATTTGGCTGTAGATAGTGAGAATAAGACCATCTAGCTAGCCTAATGTTTCTGTGACAAAGAAAATTGAGGACCAGAAAGCACATGCATCCTTTGTCCAACATGACCATGCCAGGAGAATGACCAAGAACCAAAATTCAGTCTTTAGACTCCTAAACCAGTATTTTTTCTCCTAAGTAATGTTTATTTTCAATAATAAAAGGATAGAACAATGATTTGACAAGGACAGTACCACTCGACCCTGGATAAGGGACTGATAGTCTTATTTTCCTTTCTAAGGTTACTTACTAGGTTTTACTACACTAATGCCACATATGTATCTATAAATTGATTTGTTTAGCAAATTTGCTTCAGCAATTAGTTTGACTAATTATATGACTAAATGATTGGTTAACAGAGTGGCTAGTAAATTTATGTTAAAATAACCAATCCAAATAAATGGTTGAGAAAATGTTTTATCCTTCATTCTACTGATTTGGTGCAGATTCATCTTCTGAATGAAGCCATAGTCAGTTGTTAAGGGTGTTGTAATAAACTCAAGACAGCTTTTTCTTTACATGACATCAAATGACCACTTTGACTTAATTTTCATCTTTCTCCTAGAAACTCTGGCATCATGTTTCCAAAGAAGACAGTGTGTTCTGGATTTCCTTTGTTCACTTCTGGAAGTCATCATAAAGAAGGCAAGTTGGTAAACAATACCACCTGGGAACTCAGGGCTGGAGGAGACAGAAGGAAATTGGGGTAATAACTTACATGAAAAAATAAACAGACAAAGAACAGATACAAAAAGGATGAAAGAAAAAGAAAAGAGAATTTGGTGCATGTGAAGCATTACCACTATATAATTTTAATAAATTTTCACTTCCTTATGCTACTTTGCTCCAAACCTTAGAAATAACTTCAACAAGTAAAAGATAATTTTACTCCCATTTAAATGTTGGTCTCTTCCTATCTGTGTTAAGGATGGCTATCATATGAAGAGGCTGATGCCAAAACGAAGATATGTGTTTCAGAAACTAAACACAGCTTCTAGCTAGTGTTTTGCTACTGAAAAATGTCCAGAAATTGTTAGTGAGGAGTCAGTTCTCCATGTTCCTGCAAAGGGCTGCAGTTCCCCCTTCCCCCCAACACACACACTTTATTTCAAATGCTCATTTCTCTGGAGATTATGTGACAAATGAGGTTGAGGTGGATGAGAAGTGATTTAGCCACCTCTAAAGATTATTTTCTCTGGTGCATCCAAATTGTCTAAAATTATTTTTTTCCTAGGAAATAGATTTGGATTTATTTTATACAGAGGAGGAAATTCTGAAAAAAAAAAAAGAAAAGAAGAAAGAAGCACATGTCAAAAGATAAAATAGTGCAGCAGAAGGATTCATTGCTTAGGTAACTTTTTTCTTCTCTCATTTTACTTTGCGATAAGTTCTCAATGGACTGATTCATTTAAGCTATGATTTTTATTCATATTTTTAAGCTGTTGGGCCTGATGTTGAAATCTCCCTTGTCACCAGTTAGACTTACTAGTTTTAATGATTTGGGTTTTAAATGAAGGTCATTATATAATATCCTGCATTGCATGCAGATTATAAAGTTCCTGCCGGCTTTGCCTTTTAATTAAATTATTCTTTCAAGTGGAATATAGGAGTAGAAAAGTCCATCTTCTTTTTATATTGAAGAGACTCTATAGCCAAACTTTTCTGCTTTATTACTAATGAATATTTAAAATAATGTTCTTGAATAAATGTTGATTGGGTCTAAAAGAATTATTTGTTTAATAAATCTTTTTCTCCACCCAGTTCAATTAGTGACATTCTGCAGATGATGTAATCCCATATGACTATCTATCTGTCTATCTATCATCATCTATCTATGGATATATACTCCCTATCTTGTCCTTGATTTTCAGAAATCTCTGATACCCAGCAAAACAAAAGAACCAAGAGGGATAAGACCTAATTGTGATTCTGTTGATTAACATTCCGGAAAAAAGTGACTAATGGAAAGTCAGGGGAAAGGGAAGGAACAAGTTTACCTGAAGGAGTATAGTGATGATAGAAACTCTGTGGGGCAAGGTCATTGCTCTGGGTAGGAAGATTGGCACACTCCATCCAACAGTTCAACTCTTTAAGATAGGTATTCACTATGAGGGGAGAAGGGGTGAAAGTTGGTGACTCTGGTTGGAAGGAGAGCTTAAAACTCAGCTTCCGGAGCAGAATCTTCCAGTCAGTGTATTAAGGCATGGAATGCCAACAGTGATAGTCAATTTGACAGGAGCATACAGTATTTCGGTGCCAAGGCCACAATGTCACCAGCCCAGATAAGTTCATAACTGTTGGGACCACCTCATTCCACTGAGAGACCAAGAAGACACTTAGGAGATAAAGGAAACTGACAAGTCTTAGGTTAAAATGTGAAGACAAAAAGCTAAACAAAGAATCATAATTGTCGGGAGCCAAGTCTTCTGCAAGAATTTTCACTCTCCGAGAGTGAACCAGTAAACAAGATTTGCATCTGGAAGCTGGAGATGGCCAAAATAACTTTGGCGTCAGTCTTGCTGCGCCAGACATATAGAGGCCGAGGTGCGTAAAAGATCAAAACCGTATTCAGTGTTAGCTCTCCCTCCCCCAGGATTGCTGAAGGCAAAGTCGGGGCACTTCTTTGATATGCATTTGACTCTGTTTACCTGGTATCTGACGTAGGTCAGCTACGTTGTTTGTTCCGCCCTAAAAATACATAAAAGACAGTTCTCTCAATAAACTCACTCTCTCTTTTGCCTGATCGAAAACGGTGAGTTGTGTCTTTACTCTCTGAGTCTCCCTCTCCCGCCGCCCCTTTTTCTCTCCCTCCCTCAGGAAAAGAACCCGCGCTGATTCTTTGCCCTGCCGGATCAGGGCGGACGAAATAGGTGCAGCCGAACGCCGGGGACGAGCGCGCCGGCCCCGGGCTTCGGGTTAAGACACATAATACCAGGAATAATCATCCAGGAAGTTGGATTTCAGGGCCAAGGAGTTAAAAATCATCCTGAATAGACCCACTGTCTTAGAACAGTTGAAGGAAGCCTAAAAAGAGAGTTACAAACGTGAATTTCGGGGGGAAAGTAGGTAGAACATGGGAACTCAGTCTTTTTCTCATCTACTGCTACCTTGAACTGTGTCATAAGTCTTGACCAGAAATGGGAGTAGATGACATCTGAATGCTTTTAAAATCTTCCGTTTCTGAAGGTTAGTGCTCTACACTCTCTGAATGATCTCTGCTATCTGGAATAATAAACAGTTGTTGGGTGGCAGCCATAAGTCTGTGAGGCCTGGTCAGACCATCAACATGCAGCATCCCTGCGACTCTTAACTAACACTATCTGCTGAACCTAGGATTGACAATCTGAGCTTCAGTCCAGAAATTGGCTACCTCTGTATCCACTTGATGACTAATGATGCAGGGCTCCTTGTTTATTTGCTTTCTCTGTAATCTGATCCTATTTTTCAGTGCTTCTTTCTAGGTCTGATACAGAACTAATTGTTGGCAGATGTGGCAAGTATTTTGAGCCAAGATATAGTATTTGTTTGCACTGTCTGAGTTTTCAGCCTTAACCAGTGTCAGGTCATTGCAGCTGGTTTCTATCAGGGCTCTGTATACCATAGACCATCCACCTGACAAAACAAGATTTGCTCACGTGACCTTGGTTCAAAAGCCTTTAACATGGGAGTTCCACCAAAGCAATAGGGAAATTTTAATGGAAATTCCTAATCAAATGAATGAATGGCTTAATTTAATTTTTATTTACATGTAAATGACCATTTTATAAGATACAGGAAATATATATTCTTTAAAAACAAATTGATTAAACTTTATGGTTTTAGTTCATCATTAACTTTAATTTTAGACTTGAAAATTATGTTAAATCCTTATCTTCTATATAGGCATTACACATTAAAACAAAGCTTACCAACAACTTTTAGCCTTAGTGGAAAAGAGTGATCTCACAGTCAAAACTACAGTAAACAGCGTGAGTTGGACCCAGCACACTAATTTTGCATTAACATTCCTTTCTTCACTGACAGGCCTTCACTTTCACTTTACATGCCAGAATCAGTACGGAGAATTATTTTCATGACCTTCGTCGTTGTTTTAAATAAATAAAAGATTAGCATTTCAGCCACCCTGTTTACATTAAACTACAAATTCCATAAGCCACAGTAGTGTTTGTGTTTTCAACATTCATGCCTCTTTTTTTTATGGGTGCATGAGTTCATTTGATTTGTTACAACTACCCCAAATATTTTAAGAGTACTGCACTGTGGAGAAGTATTTATTTGAAGTAGCTGTGGATAATTTGCAAACTCTATGATAATACAGTGGTCTTTACTAATGAAACAGAAAGGCTTTTATTTTCTAGTCTTCCTGACGCTGCAGGAAATATAATCTCAGAGACCTAGTTTTTATTAAAATGATTTTAGTTTTGGATTATATCTACTCCTTGGGTTGTGATGCATCTGAAATACTGTGATCCAAGGGCAGTTTTACCTGTTTTCATGCTATCTGTGCAGTTACAAAATAAGTGCTGGGGAATAAAAGTTGTCTGAATCTGAAAGCCTTTACTAAACAATACGTAAAAGAAGTACGTGGTTAGAACAGCACAAAGTAAAAGAAATCTCACCTTCAGTTTTGGAAAATGTTGAAAATAAATTTATTTGGGGAAGTGTAATATATTTTGCAATACCAAATACAAGGTATTCATGCAATAAGGCAACTCCCCACTTTGCCAATGAGAAATCCAATTAAAGATTTTTTCCTATAAATTTGAATAATACTTACAGATGCAGGGGAGGTAGGCAAATACCTACTTAATACATTAAAATAATTACTTATATATAGTTAAAATTTACATAAAAGAACAGTATAATTGTGAATATTGCTATTTCCACTCTAATTTCATATTTTTTTTTTCAATTCTTCATATACATCTTTGACCTTAGACTCCTGGTCATCACTAGAAAAAGTTTTAAAGTATTTCAGAGAATATAATTTTTATACTCACCTGTAATTGTTTATAATATACCACTTTTTAAATCCTTATGTGAACCGTCCCTGGAAAGTATATCCCAAAAGACAATAACCCCTGAGCTTAACATTAGGACATAATCTTCATTGTTGTTTTGGTCTCCAAATAATAAAGTACAATGTAATTTTTAAATTTTTTTAATGTTTTACTCATTTTCGAGAGAGAGACAGAGACAGCATGAACACGGTAGGATCAGAGAGATAGGGAGACACAGGATCTGAAGCAGGCTTCAGGCTCTGAGCTAGCTGTCAGCACAGAGGCGGGCCGAACCCACAAACCGTGAGATCATGACCTGAGCCGAAGTCGAACACTTAACCGACTGAGCCAAGACGCCCCTACAATGTAACTTTTTAACCAAATCCAAGACGTATTGAGAAATAAAATTCCTAAATTTCTGTTTCTTCTTTTGTCACAATCCTTTCAGTTAACACCTAAGGTCATGCCAAGCTAGCAGTGATCCTAAAATTAATAAAGTGACTTGTCAAACGGAACATTTATGTTCAAAATAAGATACCTGGGAAAGTGCCTATAATGTGAGATTTTGTAAGTGCTCAAATGTAAATTAATTAATTCTCTCATTTTAAAAGATAATGGGGTGAGTGAGAATCTCTTCTTATGTTCAGGCATGCACAGTGCATTCTAGCTCCAAATCATTTAATTATCCAAGTATTATTTTAGCTTCCTTGTTACTGCCAAGATGAGTTACTTCCAATTTTGTTTAAATAAATATCTATGTATTAAATAGGCAATACATTCTTATATTCAATATTCAAAAAGTGTTAAAGACATAAAATGAAAAGTCTCCCTCTTATCCCAGTTGCCTCTTATCCAGCTTCATGTCCTGAAAGCCGCTAAGGTTATCAATGTTCCCATTATTTTATGCATATATGAACCAATATGTACATATGCTATTTTCTATCCTATTAAATATAATTGTCACAGTTTGTGCATATTAGTCTATACTTTACTTTTTTTATCCCACATTATATTTTGTAAATAATTCCATATAATAGACTATTTCTAAAATTTTGCTCTTACAAATTATACTGATACCAAAAAAAAAGAACAACAATCTTTTACATATGTCATTTTGCAGATAAGTGTGTATACCTGGAGTAGATATTCTTAAAGGTAGAAATCCTGAATCACAAGGTAAGAACATTTAAAAATTTGATAGAAATTGCTATAATGCCTTCCCAAAAAAGGTTTTCCCAATAAACATTCCCATCAGCAAATTTAGTGCATCTTGCCTCTCCACAGTAGTTAAGTTTTAAAGGATTAAATGGTAGCCACTCTTTTATTAATAAAATTAAATATAAGTGAACCAAAGAGGTGAAATTGGACTAATGTGCCAGAAAAAAATAGTACTTCTCTGAATATTTAATAGTAAAAAAAAAAATAGCTACAAATTATGAAACAGCCATAAGATGGTCAGTGGGGTGCAATGAGTGTTGGCCAATAACTTTTTAGGTCAATAAAATACATGTAGGGAGAAACAATACTTTGAAAATAAGAGTTAGTAACTGGCTGAAATATCAGAAGTAGATAACCAACGCTGTCCAGACTTTAAATTTTACTTAATCAATCAGTACAATTTTAGAATTTTCAAGAAGGTGACAACATGTTTTATCATTTATATAATTTCTTAAGGGCTTACCAAAGCAACATCTAAGTGACTGAAGATTTGAGTTTGGCTAATAATAAGTAAAAACCAGAAACAACATTAATCAGAAGACTCTTTACATTATCAGTTTTACTATTATAATTCCTGTTGCTAAAGGTAACCTGTTTGAATTTCTACAAGTGTTTTGGTTTTTTGTAATGTAGTTTAACAGACACCTTATATATTACTATATACTGATAACTGCAATCAGGTAATAGAAACTTACACAACTACTTACTGTTTCTCCCTCCCAAGGAAAATATAAATTAAGTTCCAAATAATTCATTTTAAAATAATTCTTCTGTTGTGAATATTTCTTCAGCTCCACATGGAACAATAACATTTATTAATATGTACATCTATTAATATTTGTTGATTTAATGAATAAATTTAAACTAACACTTGGTTGGTTTAGTCTGTCACTATACACAAATTGTTTAGGAGAGTTTACTCTAAGATGTTTCTCTAGCCAAAATGGTCTTGATTTATGGGAAAATACCTGAAAGGGAATAACTATGCTGTTTAATAGCTGAATAACTAACTAACTGACATATCATTCCTGTTACAGTTAGTCTAATAAACATACTTTCAAAACATGTATACTTTGAAATCACATCTTTTTCTTATTACAACCAATCCCTCAGAAATATAAGCAATTATCAAGGAGTACTATGAAAAATTATATGCCAAAAAACTGGACAACCTAGAAGAAATGGACAAATTCCTAAACACACACACTACCAAAATTCAAATGGGAAGAGATAGAAAATCTGAACAAACCCATAACTAGTGAAGAAATTGAATCAGTTATCAAAAATCTCCCAACAAATAAGAGCCCTGGGCCAGAGAGCTTCCCTGGGGAATTCTACCAGATATTTCAGAGTTAATACCCATTCTTCTCAAGCTATTCCAAAAAATAGAAATGGAAGGAAAAACTTCTGAACTCATTCTACAAAGCCAGCATTACTTTGATTCCCGAACCAGACAGAGACCCAGCAAGGAAAAAAAAAAAAAAAAAAAAAAAAAAAAAAAAAAAAAAAAAAAAAAAAAAAAAAAAAAAAAAAAAGGGAACTACAGGCCATTATCCTTGATGAATACAGATGCAAAAATCCTCAACAAAATACTTGCAAATCAAATTCAACAGCATATAAAAAGAATTATCCACCATGAACAAGTGGGATTCATTTTTGGGTTATAGGGCTGGTTCAATATTCACAAATCAATGTGATACATCACATTAACAAAAGAAAAGATAAAAACCATCTGATCCTGTCAATAGATACAGAAAATTTGACAAAATTTGACAAAATAGAGCATCCTTTCTTAATAAAGACCCTCAAGAAAGTTGGAATAGAAGGAACTTACTTAAACATCCTAAAAGCCATTTATGAGAAGCCTATAGCTAATATCATCTTATCACAATAGTAATAAATGGTCACTGCAGATGTTTTTAGAAACACAGACGTGAACAAAGAAAGTGTAAATGCCATGCAACCCTACTCAAAACAAGCACCACCAAACATCCATGAATATCATGGTACACATCCCTAGTCTTCCACTGTCTGAAGCTTATACTGTACCCTTTCTCTGTCAGGTACCTACTCTTAACTGTTGAGCTCCTTCCCACTATTAAGAGGGATCTGAACTTGTGTCCAGAACATCTAAGTGAGCTGCAGGTTGCATTCTTCCTTCAGGTCCAGGACCAGTGGTGGCTGGACCTCCTGACCTCGTCCCTGGTTCTGAGTCTATTCCGATTATCTGCTGGAGATGTAGATTCTTTAGCTGAGCCTCAGGCCCTTGCCAGTTCCCTAAGTTCTGGGTCTGGACCCCAACTTTAAAGTCTTTCACATAGTCTTGCATGGACTTCTCTGTTCTGTGACTTGTGCACTCACCTATTGTTGAGACTTCTTGCTATTGCCTAGAAATCATTTGCCATGTGTTCTTGGGTTGCCAAGACTCTTTGATGTCAGTCTACTTTGAACTTGAACTTTTCTGCATTTAATTTTGAATTGTGATTTGAACTTTCCCAACCTTTTGTATCCTTTGGATTTCTCCCAATGCCTGGTCTTAAGAGCCTTAGGCAACTCCCATTTGAATAGAAGCTTTTAAGAAGCTATTGACCATGGCAACAAAAAGTACAAGCGAGCATCAAGGTCCTTGCCTAGATATTTATAGCTGTGGCGTAGACTCCCACATTGAGCAGGCATGGAATCTATCCTAGAAACTAAACATTGCCTATACACATCCCAGTTAATCTTTTTATTCTAATGCTAGAAGCTAAAAACGCCAATTTGGGGATTACTCTGGAGGGTTTCTATTTGGTGCAAATGTCCCATGTTATGGAGCTATACCTCAAGGAACAATTCCAGAGTTTGAGAATTTAGCCCCCAGAGAAGTTCCTGGTTTGCAGGCGAAGTGGAATGCCTTCTGGCCTTACTAGCATAAAACTACTGGACTAAAGAATATGCAACCAGGGACCTCTGTAAGATCAGAACAAACAAATTCTAGAGGACAGTAAGGGCTGCTAAAGGAATTTCTCAACCATTTTGCTAAAGATGCCATCAGCCAAAAAGCCACTGTTAACATAGTTAACCCATTGGGAACTGTCTTAAGTCTTTGCTCTACGGTTAATCTTTAACCTTTATTCTCTTCTTCTGAGGTAGCATCCTCAGACCAATATCACCGTTCTCTTTGTTCTATCCCTGATTTTCCATTTTATCTCATTTAGATAAATTCTGTTTATTCATTTTTCTTTTGCGAGTGGCCTGCCTAGCCATACATAGCTAAAAATGCATTTTTCTACCTCTGGTTGCCTGGCTAAGTCAACCTAACCTACTGCTTCTGATTGTGTAATTGTAACACCTACAGTAAACTTTGGCTATGCCCCTCATATCAACTCTGACTTGGCCAAAACTTTCTGGGCATTCATGGCAGTAGGGCTGTATTAATCCTGGCTGTCTAGATGTCAGGGACTAGGTCAAGAGGTCCAGCTGCCACTGATCCTGCATCAGAAGGAGAGATGCAGCCTGCAGCATGTTCTGGACATGAGCTGCAGCCTGTTATATGTTCTGGACTCAAGTTCAGATCCCTCTCATTTGTAGGAAGGAGCTACAAGGTTCAGAGTGGGTACCTGGAGATAGTGTAACCTACTGATGGCACTAAGCCTACTAGAGGGAAAATAAAATTTTATCAAAAATCTTAAGTGTTTTAGGCCAGCATTGAGTTCAGATGATTCCTTAGCTGAAATTTTTTTCCAAATTCTCTTACTCTAACATATTATTTTAAGGCAGCAGGCATCATACTGTCAGGATATAACATAGTTACATGAGACTAAGTTCTGCAGAAGAATAAAATATTTTGATTGTTTCTTATAAATATGTAGATAATGTCGGGCTTGAACTTTAAAAAACAAAATGTAGGGATTTTTTTTATTGCAATTGATAGAAACTAAGAATTCTCACCCCTTTTCTTTCCTCTTCTTTTTGATGAAATTCTGCTGGGTTAGAAGTTCCACTATGAATAAGAAGACATTCTGAGCATTTGGAGGACTGACCTACTAGATAATTTTTTTTCTTTTGCTGTTTGGTTCAGGGTTCATAAAAAATTGATGTTCTCTTCCCAGGTAACATGCTTATTTTTATCTACATGAAATTCATTGATTTCCTTCCAATTTGGTGTTAGCCTCTTCATTCCACTATCATTTCCAATGTAACGAATGATATTTTCATAGGCATGGCTAGTAATCAATATAGACAAGCTCTTCTCATTGATCTGAGGAACACCTTTGATCTGAAAAATCACCAATTATGGCTATTTAAAGTAGATTCAATGGGATTAGGTGGAACAAAAAAGAACTTGTATCTACAGCATTAATACTTTTAAAACACAGAAAGACACAGGCCTCTTAAAGAATAAGGGTTAATTTTCATTCTTTCAATTTTAAATGAGGATTTTCCTGCACATTCTACTTTATTTCTAAATTTTTTATAGCTGTGTAATGTGATACTTTTATAAGGGTCATCCCAGGTACAAGGTAATTGACGATTTGCAGCGAGTTTCTGACAACCTTCAAGTCCTAATTAATAAAAATAGATTCAGCTTAAATATTGATATGCTAAGCATTAGTCTTATTTTAGCTGAAAAAGGTGGACTCCTGGTCCCAGCAAATTAAGTCTTTAATGGTATGCAGGCTACCTGGTTGATTGATCTATCACATTTTCAAGTGGAATTTCAAGTTACTATTATTTTCAGGCTATGACCAAATTTGAATTAGAAATGAGAATATGGATTGTTTCTTGCCTACACAAGACTAATTATTTTCCAGAATACAATCCATATCATTTAATGTCCATGGTCTATATTGCTTCTGAAGAACATGAATCATGAAATAAATGGAAGGGAAAAAAGCCCAGCTGCTTGATTCCCTCTTTCTCTACATCCAGAATTCCTGAATTCTGGTGGAAGATCTATAATCCTAAAAGCTGTTTAATTTGGTTTATGGGACAGGTTATGGAGTAGCAAGATCTGGATTCAGATCCCAGCTCAACTCAATTTACTACCTATGCTACTTGAATTATAATTTATTTTTCTCTAGCTTACTTGTGCATAATAATAGTACCTATCTCATAGTTTGGGAGGCTTAAAGAAACTAATACCTAACAACAACACTTAATACTTATAATTCTTACTTATTTACCAATTATTATGTGAAAAGGAATCTTCTAAACACTTTAAATTATTTAGTCCTTGCAACAATCCTATGAGTTACATACGCCTTTTTCTTCCCATTTTATAGATTAGGAAATAACCATAGACAGTTTAAAATTTTCTGCCAAAAGTCATAATCTAGTAAATTGCCAAATGAAAACTGAAATACAAATCATCTCCTTTCAAAGTCTGCCCTCCTATTCATTAAAATATGCAAAAGATTTAGCGTAGAAAGTAACACATAGTAAGCTCTTAATAAATGTAAATTTAACAAATGTAAATAATAAATTCCTCAAATTCCAGTACTATTCAGACTTTCAGATTTAAGAAAAAGAACATCATACATAGCCTTGAAACACTAGCTTATTTCTAGGAGTCAAGAGCCCTGCAGAGAAGTCCAAAGGCTTCTCTCCTTTCAGTGCCTACTGTGGGCTAAGTCGTAAGGTAGGTACTTTGCTCTTACTCATCTCTATCAGCATCCACTCTTCCCTCCAGCCTTCTTTCTCCCCTAAATATCTATTTTTTATCTAATTTTTGCCTTTGGCTAGAGATCAGATAATTTTTGATAAAGTGTTAGTGGTCTCACTTCATTTTCATCTTCAGCTGAATTCATTCACCTTTTTTGGGAAATGTTGACCAAATGTCCCTCTCAGACATCTCCTCTCACCCTGTCAGTTTCTTCGCTTCTCATATTGGGTTGATTACCCCCAAGGCTGGAGGGGGGACCATGTGACTTGTCAGAGCAGACACAGTACTTGGGCCAATGAGAGGTTCAGGGATGGGTTTGCAAAGTAATCATAGCCAGTGAGACTTTGTTGGGACATCTGGAAACACATTTGTTTTTCAATTTTATTGGCCTTGAAGTTGTGAGGATATAAAATCTGGAACTGCCTTGACATGTGTAACCATCAGAGAGGCAGCTTCCTGAGACTGGAGTCAGCACAGAAGTGGAGATAGATAAACTGGGTCCTGGCAGCATCATTCAAGCCCCTGCCACAAGCTGTGATTAGAGTCAGTCCTCCTGCAGACATCTTCATTATGTGACCCAGTAAGTTTTCCTTTGGCTTAAGCCAATTGGGTTAAGCTTTCTTTCACTTACAACTGAAAGAGTCTTAACGGAGACAGTTTCTTTATGCTTTCATAGAATATTCTTGAATACTCAAAAGGATGAAGTTATAATATTGGTATATTAGTAGTGGGCTTGATAGATTTGAAGGGATACATGTTGGAGTCTTACAGGATAATTATGTAGATAGCAATAATAGATAATATAATTATTGATCACCTTTCTCCATCTTCCTTTGGGTCAGAGCCAGCCATTTTCAATATTTCCTTCATATCAGTAAGTAGTCCTAAGGGCTCTATAGGCTGATTGTCATTGTACTCCTGGGGTACAAATGGTAGTAAAAAGCCCAATTTTATCCTTGGAGATTTTACATCTTGCTCACTCCCAGAGCTGATACTTTTAAGTGAATATTTTTCAAGTCTATCAAATGTCTTTCTTGATGTTACAGTTGACCCATTATCTACAAAACTTCATGCCTTTAATCCCAGACAGTTTTCTTCCTGGCTATATTCTCTGGAATATGGGATAATGTAGAAATTCTGTAGCTGCTTTAGAACGCATATGGGCAGATGCAGAAAGACAATTAAAAAATAAGCGAGGACCAAAAGCCAATTTACTGAGGATTGCACAGGGAAGAGATAGGAAGAATCTAGGTTCTTACTGACAGCACTGGGCACATAAGTTATCAAACTAGAACTGCTCAACCACTGGACTTTTGAATTCATGGGTACAGTAGACATTTGTCTTTCCTTTTGACTCTGCAACATTTCAATCCCCTTTCTATGCTAGGACATCCTTCTCATCAGGTACAGCCAGCCTCACATTGTAACAGTCAAGTTGGCAGACGCTCAACTTTCCATCTTCCCTTGCAGTTCAGGAATGGATACAAAGCTACAGATTGCCCTAGATTGCAACAAGAGCTGGTGACATGAATGAGCATGAACCATGAAGAGGTACTTCAAGTGAGGACAGTGGAACTAGCGATGGACATGTCCACTTTACAGAGGCCCCTGGGGAGCAGTACCCCAGGTTTGGCCTCGGTAATGCCCACGGTGAAAGCTGGACTACCCATGCCACATGGTGGTGACAGTGGTGTCTTCATGGACAGATTTGCAAGATGATTTCAGCTTTGTCCTTGTCAACATAACCTCCACATCCGTTTCTCCGCATCCTAGGGGTTTTGAGAGCCATCTATTCAAGATTTTTTTTTTCTTTTAAATGAGCTACAGTTGATTTCTTTCACCTACAACTAAGAACCGTCTGTGATACAGAGAGAAAATACATTTTAGTGTTTTTTAATTTTTTTATTGTTAAGAGTTTGGCTTATTGTTGTTGCAGCTAAATAAAATTTCCAAATTTATCAACTAATATCTCAACAAATGAGAGTCTCTAATATCTGCAAGGCCTGTGCTGTTGCAGTGACCAAGAATCAGAGACAGCATTCCTGATCAAGAAACAAACATTCCAGTTTGTGTAGCAAAAATAAATAGATCAATAGTGACAGCTAATTTCTCCCCACAGATGGTCATAGGGTTTACTTACATGATGGTATCTTAGGTAGAAATCCCAATATATTTCTTGATCCAGTGGAAGAATTATTTATTATCACCTTCTTTCAAAGTCTTATCTAAGACTAAATGCTCCTGGTTATAACATGTCTTTAATGAGTTCTTTTATTTTATTCTCATTTTGAGACACTGCACTCCCTGACTTAACCTAGGGCTAAAATTGAGTATCAAAACCCCACTGTGGTTTCTGGTTCATCAGAAAAACATTCAGCTCCCCGAAAAGGGGCTTCCTTACTTCTTGATGTTTATAACAGAGAAGTGAGTGAATTCAGGATAAGTAGTGCTTTCTGGTTTCTCTTTATTATGAGAATGCAAAGCTAGGTTTGACAACGATATTGCACAGCTGATGCAACACTAGAGGTCCAAGAGCAAGGACTTACCGTTGCAGTGAAAACAATACTTGTGGGCTTTCCTCACGATCAATCACACTGCTCTTCTTCCTGAGCCTCACGATTCAAGTTCAGACTCTTCTTGTAAATACACCCTCTCCTGACCCAGAGGTGCTCTGTTGGTCTTATCTTACTCTTTTTGTATATTGTAACTCATGTGGCTTAGAAGTCATGTGTTCTGGTCACCTTTCACTGTTATGTCCCGGGGCTTTCATCTGGTATTTTCTGACAAAAGATGCCACTAGATACTTCAGTTAACCCTTTCTCTCCTATTTTGTATTCAGCTCATTGTTTATGATATAAACAAGGATCTAGAAGGCATTTCTTAAAATTCAAAACTATACATTCCTTGCAAATGGGGAGCTCCTTTGAAATTGGTAGGGGCCATATATCTGTAAAAGAAATAGTACTTTGGACTACCTTGTCCTCTTCTTTCACTCAAAGGATTGCTGCAGTTTCAGAAATATTACTAATAGTTATAAATCCTGATGTGTATTCATCCTCACAGGAAAATTACAATTTCTTGCCAAATGTTTGTTATAATTATTTATATACTACTATTTATTATTATTATTGTTAAAAGAGGGGTTCAGAATTCCCTTTCATTGTCACTTTTTTCTAGGATAAGTTCTTTTGTTATTTATTACCTTAGAAAAAGTCAGAAAGAATGGTAAATACAGTAATGTGAAATGAAGAAAAGATCCTGCCTTCTTTTAGAGTTACATTGATTTAAAATGCATCATTGACAATATCACCATCATTCAAAGTACTGTACTTTATGCAGGTGGCAGGTATTTGCAAATACAGATCTCATCAGAGAGGGCTGCTTTTTTTTTTTTCTTTCAGTCCCACAAAACTAATCTATTCCATTTAAACAATGAATTAGAAAAAATATGAAAAAGCTGCCTCTATTGTTCTTTAACACACAGTACTTCTATTGAAGGTTTCAAATGGAATTTATTCATATGTCAGATTATGGGATTGGACTATCCTCATTTTCAAAAGTTACATATTCTTCATTACTCTTCTGCCCATACTTTTGAATGCGTTAATGTTGTGTGGGCTGTGTTAGATGGTATCTAATGAAAGCAGCTCTCACTTATAACTTTTGTTTTCTTTTTCATATTATGGCTATTTTCAGGATGAATTACTATATTCATCCTAGGCCGTATCTTTTAAGGTTAAAAAAGTTGGGGGGGGGGCTTTTCCTTTTGTATTGTTTATTCATCTAAATTTAATAAAAATAAGGCACAGACATGAGTTCCTTGAAATCAAACGGGATGTCAGAAACCAAACTTTATAAAACATTTCTTTTGATTCTGGAAAACTCATTTATAAAAGTTTAAATATAAGTTATAGTTTATACATATAAGCAATACACAGGTGTAATAATAAGTATATAGGAATTATGTGTCACAAAGTAACTTTAGAGACTTGAGAGACAAAATAATGCACCTTTTTTCACATTTTAATTGTGAAAGAGATCACTTCATTACATGAAAATGACGTTATCTAGTATGGGGGTTGGCAAACCAAAGTCTACTGGCTTGTTACCTGTTTTTGTAAATGCAGTTCTATTAGAACCCAGTTATGCCCATTCATCTATGCATCGTCTATGACTGTGCTCCTCTGCAATGACAGCACTGATGAGTTGCAGTTGAGACCATAAGGTGTGTAAATCCTAAGATATTTACTATCTGGCCTTTTAAGGATATAAAAGAGGTCCATAATATATTATATAATAATATATAGACCTCTGATCTATAATATATTGGTAAATCAATTTTCCCCGAGTTTTGAGGTTGAATCTGGTAACTGTCAAAAGGTAAATTATAGATATCTTTTATCAGATAACAAGGCATGCAATTCAGTGAGTAGGGCTGATATGTATAAGAAAGGAATGTTATATCTCAAAATACTCAGTGTCCATTGATAAACCTCCACCACTTGAGAAACTATAGGAAACTTTCCATCAGACACTTGAAAGAGGCATTCATCATAGCGACAAAAGATCTAACTTCATTTGGTAGAAAACATAAAATTTCAGTCATGACATCAAAAGCCTTATTCTCACTTAAAAGAGACAACAAGATCTGTACAAGTCATTGGGAATGTCTATAGACTGTTCTTTCATCCAACTCATTTTCTGGAGGGATGACTCCAAAGAACCAGGGAAAAGGAAAACATTTTTCAGTTAGCCTACATTTTGGCATTCAGCTGGCTTTGCTTGATAAAGCATCACATGATGCTTTATAAAAATTTTAAAAATCATCAATAGTTGTATATAGCACAATGAAAATATTCTTTCAGTGTTTAACTCTCCTGCAAATAGCAATTTCACCCCATGAAAAACCAGTCCCATTCATTAGAACATTATGTTTGCTTTACTATCACAGACTGTTTGAAATATTATTCCATTATTTCCATTCCTTTTCATGCAATATTTTTGACATCATTGTTTGGAATTGCTCAGATATATTTTTATCCTAATAGTTACCAATCTTAATATGGGCTAACTTAATAGCTCTTAATGAACACAGTTATTCTTTTTAACAAAGAAATCCTCCTTCTTAGAGGCATCTATGTCTCCAATGAGAGCATGAAATTTGCAAAAATATGATATTGCTATTTTCAATATGTTACAGTCTGCCATGGTTAAAGATCTAATCTCTATGTTTCTTTGACCTCATAGCCTTTTACCTCAACTTTGAGTCTGTGTTCCATTTAAAAATGTAAATATTATTAGTGCGTATAGGAAAGATCATCTCTGTTTGAAAATTGCATATAAATAACTCCAGAAGACTGGAAAGAAGCCTGGACTAGAATCATTGCATAAGGATTAGATCTGTATTACATTAACTGCAAAAAGGGGGAATCATATATTAACCTTATAGAGAACTAGTGAGGAAGCTTGAGCTAAAATTTATAAACAACACAGAAGTGAACCAGTCAATGAAGCTCATGTTGAAAGATCTTTTCTCCACTATTGTCTCTCTGAATTTTAAGTATCATAACAGTTATTAAGTATCAATACAGTCAAGTGATTAAAACAAAATGATGGTTCTGCTAATGCCTTGGAATACCGAGAAAGCCAATGACTTGAGTACAAGGGTCTAATTTCCATCCTGTTATATGTCTCCTGAAATGACCAAAGGAATATAAAAACAGACACTAATCTGCATCAGTTAAAAGACTAGAGAAGGGTTATCATTTCCATTGTCAGAAATAGCAAAGTATTTCTGGTAGATTTAGTGCACAAGAAATGACAAGGCACCAAAGGCCAGTTCAAAATTCCCCTCTGGAGAAAGCAATTCAGACTCTCTGGAAGCAATCAGAGTATGGGATGGCAGACCCCTGACACCTTTTTAATTGGAAACATGAACACTGGAAGCAAGGAAAAGTTATGGAGCAGATGGAGAGTTCAAATTTGGGATTATTTTTTCTGTTGCAGATGAGAATTTCCAACTAGTTGTTTAAGAGAGTCTACAGCATTTTCTTGTTTTCCCAGCAGATATAATAACAATACTTAAATTTGTAGAGAGTTTATTATGTGCCAGAGTCTTTCTAAATGCTTAACACTAGTTATCACACTTAGCTCCTATTGACCCTTGAAGTAAATGCACCTAATAGATCAATTTCACAGAGTACGGTAGACCACAGAAAGCTTAAGTCACTAATCCAAGTTCAAAAAATAAGCAAAGGAAGCAAGATGTACACCCTGGCAATCTGACTTGAGATGACACTCTCAGATACAATTCTATATGGTTCCCAGAAAGTCAACAATGTCATCAGCTATCTTGGCTTCTCAGCAATACACAGGGAATCCACTGGGATGGTCAGGTTTACCAGACACAGCAAATAAAAATATGAGATGCCCACGAACACTTGTATTTCAGATGACCAATGAAAAAACAATTTTGCTACAATTGCATCAGTCTATGCACTTTTGTACATTTTTTATATGTACATTTTTAAACTAAAAATATATTTGTTGCCTGAAATTAAAATCAACTAGGCATTCTGTGTTTTAACTGTCAACCCTAGGCATGGCTCCTTCATGACAAAGAGGAAGCTATGCAAAGAGGAGGCACAAGAGCAGCTTCATGATATACTTGGTCTAGAAGTGCACTGTAGAAACGCGAGGGCACCTTATCCTGATACACTATTTTTGCCAAATAGAGAAGAAACTCCTCAAAGAACTACTTCCTGTTCTGGAAAATTCTGGATTGGAGGTTGACCTTCTCTTCTTTCAGGAAGCAAGGTTCTACACTGCTAATGTATATTTACATTTACCAGTCCTCCAGCTAAGCAGCTCAAAGCAGAAATCTGAGAACAACCAACAAAATAACATGGCGACCCAAAAGGAAAAGCTGTATTTATGCACAGACTTCCAGTTGGATTTATCTAAGTTCTTTGAAAAATAAGTGAATAAATGAAAGCCTGAATGAAGATTGTCAAGAGAGTCTGCAATGAAAGAAAGAATCTATTAGGAAATGCCTACTTTTGTTTTTCTAAAAAGCTAGAGTTAAGTAGGAGTAAATATTTAACAGTGTCTACTTTGAACGATCAATAATTCAAGAAGACCATGTATTAGTTGATCTCCTACTATAAGCATGAATGCTCTGGTGATTTAAACAGAAACAAAGCCTCTGCCACCAAGGAAACATAAAATAATTCTAGGAAAATAAATGAAATTCAGGTACTGACAAATGTGAAATGAATGAATGAACAGATGAATCAATCAGTCAACCAATCAGAAAGGAGGAGTGATGTAGTAGGAAGGGGCTATAGACAGGATGAATTAGCATTATATCCATTTTAAACTCCTCCACTGTTTCTATAAAGCTGAAAACATTTCCCAGACTCTTTTGTGGCTTGAATTCTGGAGATGATTTAGGCTTCAACAAGTGAATGGCACTGGGTTGGATTTAAAGGCAAAAATGTGATAGTTGGCTCACTCAACTCTACTGTAGGCAGGTTCATAACAGAGATATTTGGTTTTTTGGCAATAGCATTAGTAGGTACCACAATGTCTGGACAATGTCTTTGTGGATGTTGAGAGGCAGGTGTATCCATTTCTTTAGGTCTTCCAACAGTTCGATGAGTTCTTATTCTAAGATCCTGTAATAAATCCCTTTGGTTTGAACTATCTGCAGTGCTATTTCATTCTCCATGCTCTACTGTATGGTCATTGGTAGAGGAAACACTCAGGAAATGAAAATATGTGACTGATTTCCTCAACTAGGTGCATTTGAAGGTAGCGATGATTTATTAGCCTTAGAAGGTGGACACATAGTGGCAAAGAGTTTCTTAAATCATCACCATCAGTAAGGGAAAGCCTGGGTTTGTGTTGCTAATTATGGGTATTCAACAAACCATAGCACCATTACCACGCTAGTTCAGTGAACAATTGGGACAGGTTGATTACATTGAATTCCTCCTATATGGAAGAAATGAGTGCACAGACTGCTGAGTGGACTGATTTATTGTAGATATGAATTTGCTTTTACTGCCTCTTCTGTAAAGCAATGTGATTTGGACTTACTGAATAGTTTATTTTTTTAACCATAGTATTACCACACAACACAACTACTGACTGACCATGAAATTCATTATATAAAAGAAATAGGAGAGAAAGTGGTCCAACTCACAAGAGATTCACTATTTTTAGCATGTACTCAGAAACAATGGGGCTTTTGTAGAGATAGGATAAACTATTGAAAACTGTAAGTCAATATCTTACTAGGACACAATGTTTCCCTCCAGGATGATATATGCTTTCGGCCACCATATGATGTATAATCCTTTTTCTCTCATAGTTGGAATACACTGGTCTAGGCCCTAAGGGATGAATATACTAATGGCACTCTGCATTAGTATAATCATCGACCCACTAATAATATTTTTGTTCCTCATTTCCATGACTTTGTTTCTGATGATTTAGAGGAGTTGGCACTCAAGAGATGAATACTTCTACCAGGAACACATCAGAGGTTCTTTGAACTGAAAGTTGAGACTTGCTGCTTTTCCATATTGAGATACTCATGTCATTGGACCAATGGACAGAAAGATTATTGTGCTTGCTAGGGTGATTGATTCTGGTTACAAAGGGAAATAGGGTTGTAGCTGTCATGTGGGGCAGGGAGAAGCATATCTACAACTCAGAAAATCTTCTAGGTTACATCTTGGGTCTGCCATGTCCAACTATCAAACTTCATAGAATAGCATGTAGGACCAGTAAAGGCTCAGAGAAACCTTAGGTGTGATGGTTTGGGCCACTCCATTAGGCAAAAATCCCAGACCATTTAATGTGTTACTTAACGAGAAAGAGACCTGAGGAAGGGTTTTGGAAGGAAAGAAGTTGTAAATAGTAATTATGACCTCATGATAAATTGTAGAAATAGGGACTAAATAGTCATATTGTCTTCCTGTGTGCTTAAGTTTATAGTATTTTTACTAAGCAATTTTATTTTTCTCACTTCTGTCATTTTATAAAAGATATGGTGATATTAGTTTATTTTATAATTGAATCTGTAAGTTAAAGTACATGAGAAATAAGTATCACCAACTTGTGGATATGGTGACTAACGGAGTTTTAGGCCTCTTTTTTTTTTTTTGAGAGAGAAGTTAAAAAGCATTGTCATTTGTACATTGAAAGCTGCATGATTCCAGGAGGTATTTTGCTGTTCTGTTGCTGTCATCTGAAAGGTTAAGATTGGAAAGAAAGACTTGTTCAAAGTTGAGTATCCAAAACAGTTAAATTGGGTAGTTAGGGCAGCTCAGTACTCAACATCTGGCTAAATTCATCTCAAGGCTGCTTCTGAAAAAGCAGATGCTATAAAACTAAAAACCACATTTTTCTTCCAGACCCCATTCCATCTAAGTTTCTGGATATGATAAGGTTCCATCACTTGATACACTCTAATGGGATTTGGAAGGTGGAAGTGAAATGAAGAGACTTTTTCTATTTGTGCTTGCAATAATCGTTAAAGGAGTGTGTGCTTTTTATTTTTCATCGGCACCATTTGTAGAGATCACAATGCCTGGTCACTAGATCTGTAGATGTCAAGGCAGAATGCGTGGCATCTATTTTGATGTGCAGATCACAACATGGAGCATGAAAGCAAGGTGATTTCTTGATAGCGGTACCTTCCTGACTGAGCATAGGGCTATCTGGTTTGTTGTAGGGCCATGCAGTTCCAGAGCTGCAGCAGTCATGATTGCACATTGAAAGACAGCTTTCTGACCAAAGAGCAAGTATCATCTCCCATGGTGACCAGGTTCTTCAGTGTGGCTGTAGGAGTCATTCCTGAAATCTCAACCTACAATTTGTTTCTTCAGCTTTTCTGGCAATTCTTTAAGACACATACCCTGTAATGCGCCATTTTGACTTAAGCTAGATGAACTGTATTCTATGACAGAAACCTTAACATCTGAAAGGCTTGACCATGGAGAGTGAGAGAAGTAAGGAGGCATAAAAGCAGGCTGAAAAAAGACACATAGAGGACATTTGGATTGTAAGGTTAAAAAGGAAATTTAAAATTTTCATTGATGAAGTAAAAATTGATTATTCAGAAAACTGAATAGGGATGTGACAAACTTATAAAACCTTCCTGAAAACAGGGAAAGACAAGACATGAAACAATAAAACAATATAGTAGATGTGGTTGTCAAAGATATTAAATACATGCATATAAGGTGTTACATAAAGAGAAATCATAACCAAAGAGAGGCAGCAATTATTGTCCATGAGATGAGGTAGAGCAAACAGAAAAGCAAATTTAATTCAGAATACTATGGACTTGGGTGGAGAGAACACAAATCTTTTCTGGAGGTTTAGGTAAATTTCCAGATGACAAGTTGGAGTTTAAAGATGAACAAACATTATGCAAACATCCAAGCTCAAACAAAAACAATCTTGATGAAACAATAAAAAGATAAACACTAGCTCACATAAGAAGTGAACTAGCAATTATAGATATTGCTCTATAATATCGAGTAACAATACATGAAGAAATAATATGTAAAAAATTTGATGGGAAATTATTATGAGCTAAGAACTATAAACCTAACCAATGTGTGTGAAGTCAATATAAGAAGCTTGTAACATGTAAGAACTCAGAGAGTATGTCACCCACACACCCTTCCGGAAAACAATTATTAAATAAGCAACAACAACCAACTAAAATTAGTCAAAGTAAACAGATGAGGACTATGGCAGGTGTAATACCAACAGATGGGGTAGTGAGCATCAAAAACCCTGACTACAAAAGAGAAAGTAAAATTGTAAAGGCTTCTTGAAAGTAAAGCTAAATAACATAAAATTATAGTTTAATAAATTTGGTTTTTATGTTTCTGCAGAATATTTTTTAAATGGATCATATATTAGCATATAAAGTTTAGTTCAATATGTCCCAAAATATACCCTTTATTAGACCACACTGCCATAAATAAAAATACTAAGTCCTTTGATGTGAAAAGGGGGGAAAACACTCTTAAATAACTACTTGTATGGAGAAAAAAATTAAAACCAATCATAATAATCAGAAAAAAAATGAAAACATTGCAAGCTAAAACATGTGGCCAATACTATGAATAGAGGTAAATTCATCACTTTGAAAGGTTTAATTATTTATAAAAGTAAAATAAATAAACTGAATTTTTCCCCAGAGGTTAGATGAAGTATAATCAAACCTAAAGAAAAGATAATTGAGTTAAACATTGCAAAAGCACAGTTACAAAGTCACAAATGAAAAACCAGAATTGTTATTCATAAGTTGTCTATCAAATAATACACATATTCCCAATAAAATCTGTTTATTGTAATCAAGTAAGATGAAACAATAGAAGAATAGGAATGTGTAAATCACAAGTCTAGATACTGGAAAAACAAAAACCTAAGATAATACAAAGTATACAAAGTATGATCCTGTTGTCTTCTCTCTCTCTCTTTCTCTCTAACTCTCCCCCTCCTTCCCTACCTCCCTCCATCCCTCTCTCAAAATAAATAAATACACATTTAAAAAAAAAAAAAGAAGTGGTGAGAGGGGACATCCTTGTCTTGTTCTTGATCTTAGAGGAAACCTCCCAGTTTTTTACCACTGAGCATGTTAGCTGTGGGTTTTTCATAAATATCCTCTATTATGTTCAGGTATGTTACCTCTAAACACATTTTGTAGAGAGTTTTTTACCATGAATAAATGTTGAATTTTGTCAAATGCTTTTTCTACGTCTATTGAAATGATCATATGGTTTTTATCCTTAATTTTGTTGACGTGGTATATCACATTGATTGACTTATAAATATTGAACCATCCTTGCATCACTGAAAAATAGCATAC
Source organism: Mungos mungo (assembly GCA_004023785.1). Classification (NCBI taxonomy): domain Eukaryota; kingdom Metazoa; phylum Chordata; class Mammalia; order Carnivora; family Herpestidae; genus Mungos; species Mungos mungo. The sequence goes on along the minus strand of PISW01009544.1, from coordinate 21,500 downwards.
TTGGTCATGGTAAGTCAGTTTTTTAATGTATTGTAGTATGTGGTTTGCTAATATTTTGTTGGAGAGTTTGTATCTGCATTTATCAGGGATACTGGCTGGTAGTTTTCTCCTTTTGTGGTTTCTTTGTATGGTTTTGATATCAGGGTAATGCTGGCTTCATAGAATGTATTTGGAAGCTTTCCTTCTTCATCCATTTTTTTTTTAATAGTTTGAGGAGGATAGGTAGTAACTTTTCATTTTTTTTAACTTTGCCACTTTTTTTTTAATATAACACAATTTATTTTTTTAACATATGCAATTATTTTCCATCATTCACAATACAGTAGTTACAATGACACTCCAAACAGAAAAGCAAAGTAATAAATCAAAACCCCAACTTCTATTTCATGTAATTAGACTTATACAGAAATTAGAAGCTTAAGTAACAACTAATCACCTAATTTCACAGCTATCTGAAGTGGCAATCGTTATATAGCAGCTTATCTATGATACATTCAAGATAAATGATACAATTTATTATTTCCCCATAAGCTACAATACAGCCTGCTTAATACCTTTCCTTAAATTCCACCTCTATACTACAATATACTTGAGGTCCATGCAAAAAAGTAGCTACCTTTTATATAGGAAATGATTGATTAATTCTTTGGTGTTGTAAAAGCAACTTCATTTAAAAATAACCACCACCACCACCAAAAAAAGAAGAGGAAAAAAGAAAAAAGTAAAGAAAATAATAAGGGAAAAACCCAAGACACACTTCCTAGGGGGAAAAAAAAACCAGCATGTAATTTCTGTCCTTGACGGAATGTATTAAATAAGCAAACACCCCCAAGAAGCAAAACAAGTACTACAATGTAAAAATATTAAAAAAAAGAAAACCCTTTCACATCACTGCAAAGGAAACAATCAAGAAAACTAACATGCAACCGACAGAATGGGAAAAGATAGTTGCAAATGACATATCAGATAAAGGGCTAGCATCTAAAATCTACAAGGAACTCACCAAACTTCACACCCACAAAACAAATTACCCAGTGAAGAAATGGGCAGAAGACATGAACAGACACTTCTCCAAAGAGGACATCCAGATGGCCTACAGTAACTTTTCTTTAAATGTTTGGAAGAATTCATCTGTGAATTCACCTGAAACTTGACTTTTATTTTTTGCTAGTTTTTGATTTCCAATTCAATTTTATTATGTGTAATTGGTCTCTTGAAATTTTCTATTTCTTCCTTGTTCAGTTTTAGAAGATTGTATGTTTCTAGGAATTTATCCATTTCTTCTAGGTTGTCCAATTTATAGCATATGATTCAAGTATTGGAAAGGATATGGAGAAAAAACCCTCATACATTATTGGTTGGAAGGTAATTTGATGGAATCACTGTGGAAAGCAGTATGGGTATTCCACAAAAAATTAAAAATAGAAATGCCATATAATCCAATCATTCCACTATTGGGTGTTTACCCAAAAAAATGGAAACAGTATTTCAAACCGATCTATGTAACCCTATGTTTATTGTAGCATTATTTAGAAGCCAAGATATGGAAGCAACCTAAGTGTCCTTTAATAGACCAATATGGAAGATGTGGAATATATATATGGGCATGTGCACACACACACACACACACACACACACACACACACACACACGGGTATGCACAATGGCATATTATGCAACCATAAAAAGTATGAAATTTTGCTACTTGAGACATCATGGATGGATCTCAAGGGGATTGTGCTTAAGTAAAATAAAGCAGACTTAGAGAGGCAAATACCATATGATTTCATTCATAAGAGGAATCTAAACAAAAGAAAACAAAACAAAACGAATAAACAAATCAAAAGCAGATTCAGACCTATAAATATAAAGAAAACTGATCATTGCCAAGAAGGGAGGTAAGTGGGAAGTCTGGCAGACTGCTGAAGGGGAGAGGGACATATAGGCCTCCACTTATGGAATGAAGAAGTCTCAGGAATAAAAGGCACAGCATAAGGAATATCATCAATGATACTGTAAGGTGTTGTTAATAGTGATGTGTGGTGACAGATGGTTGCCACACTCACCCTGAGCATGGCATAATAAATAAACTTGTAAAATTACTATATTATGCATCAGAAACTAATGTAACATTGTACACCAATTATATTCAAATGAAATGTTTTTCTTTGTGTATGATTCTAACAATTTGTCAAGAAAAATCAAGTAAAACTATACAAGATTTTTAAATGAAGATTAATAAAAGTTATAAAGTGCATTGTAGGCACAATATATGTAAATATGGCACATAACATATATTACAGATAAAATAAAAGCATTTTTTAAATCCAAGCATTAAATGGGTGGAGAAATAAGCATTAGCATACACTAAATGGGACTGTGAACTGGTCTCACATTTTCCTGGACTTTTTGGCAAAATACTTATTTAAAAATACATACTATATTTATTTCATAAAGTCTATGCCCAGAAACGTTCTTAATGGAGTATTTTGTAACTATACCAATACATGTGATACACAACGTTAATCATTACTGTATTATTAGCAATGGCAAAATTATAAGGAAATAAGTAATATAAAGTAAATATAAGTAAAGTTACAAAAGAAATAAGTAATATAAAATAAATTTGTAGGGAATTGTTTAACAAATTTTAATTTATTTATACAAGGGTGTATAATATAGCCATGTAAAAAATGAAGCTGAACTATTCTAAGAAAGTATCTTTAATTTATACTATTAAGTTGAAAACAGTAACATTCAGAACAATATTTTAGAGTGATTCCATGTGTACATTAAAAAACAACATATATTGTATCTGTTGTATAGTAAAATAGGCATGAAAGAGTATTAGAATGAGATATTTCTTTTTTATATATTTATTTATCTTTGAGAGAGAGAGACAGAGTGTGAGCAGGAGAGAGACAGAGGGAGAGCATGACACAGAATCCAAAGCAGGCTCCAGGCTGTGAGCTGTCAGGATAGAGCCCAATGTGGGGCTTGAACTCACAGACCACGAGATCATGACCTGAGCTCAAGTAGGATGCCCAACCGACAGAGCCATCCAGGTGCCCCTAGAATGAGACATTTCTACGTCTTTATCTCTATGTCTCCTGAATGGCCTATAATAGAAGTACTGTCTGTATTTTCAACATGTGTGTATTGCATTTATTAAAAATTTTTAAATAACACCTTTATGTAAATATTTATTATGAAGCTTTGATTTTCAAAATAGTGTTTTACATGTATTAAAGAAATATAAATTAATACATAGACTGGAACACTCAGATGTGGACAGTTTCTATCTAGATCAGTTCTCAAATATTCTTGGTGAGAATAGCAAGGCTTTCTGGAACAATTTGGCAGAATTAATCCAAAGCCTAAAAAATGTCTATACAATTTTGTCCAGTAAATTTATATCAAGAAATAAAACTTGATAAATGATTAGATATTTGTACAATATTTGTATAAATAAGTATTAATTTCAGCCACTAGAAAAACTAAAATGTATAAGTAATTAAACTATGTTCATACTTATATTATTAATATAAGAAAATACTCCTCATATTTTTAACAGCTTTACTGACATATAATTCACATACTATAAAACTCATCCATTTAAAATGTAGAGTTCAATGGTTTTTATTATATTCACAGAGTTACGCAACCATCACCACAATCTCATTTTAGGGCATTTCATCACCTCAAAAAGACTTCTATATCCATTAGCAATCATCCCCTACTCCAAGTCTCTCACAGAACTAAAAAATCCAGTAAATTATTTTTTGTCTCTATGGATTTGGCTACTTTGAACATTTCGTATAAATTAAATCATGTAATTAGTGGCCTTTTGTGTCTGGCTTCTTTCACTTAACATCATATTCTGAAAATTGATCCATATTGTAACATGTATGCATACTTCATTCCTTTCCATCACTGAATAATGTCCCTTGTATAGATATACCACTTTTTATTTGTTCATTCGTCCATTGAGTGACATTTAGATTTTTCTACAAAGTCCCTTGCATTTCTATATCAATCTTAACATCAGCTTCTGAATTTCCAATAAATTTTGTGTAGAAATGTGTTTTCATTTCTGTTGGGTTTGTATCTAAAAGAAAATTTCTGTGTCATAAATTAACTTAACATTTTGAAGAACTCCTGAATGTTTTCCTAAAGTGCCTGCACCATTTCACATTTCCATCAGCAATCTGTGTATTCCAATTTCTCCAACTCCTTGCCAACATTCGTTTTCTTTTTACTACTGCTCTTACTCTTTCTCCCTCTCCTCTTTCTTTTTTTTTTTCCTTCTTCTTCTTCTCCTTCTCCTTCTCTTCTTCTACCTCTTCCTCCTTTTTTTTTTTTTTTTTTTAGTTCTCTTCCTCTTCAGCTCCTTCTCCTTTTTCTTTATAGCCATCCTAGTGGATGTGAAATGTATCCCATGGTGGTTTTGATTTGCATGTGTGTAATGAACTAATGATTATTAAGCATATTTTCATGTGGGTATTGGTTATATATACATCTTCTTTGGAGAAATTACTATTCAGGTTCTTTGCCCTTTTTTAGAAAAAGGTGAAAGATTTATACGATCTGAAGAGAAACCAGAGTATTCTTTGCCCTTTTTAAAATTGAATTGTGTTTTTTATTATTTAGTTATTGTGGGAAGCTGCAAAGATTCAGCTGCTTGGCCATTTGCTAGCCAGATATGTCACTCCCTGAGGGGAGTTGCAAAAATAGGCAGGGGAGCGCCACTCCCTGTCAGAGGAGAAGCCAGAAGAACAAAGATCAATCACCCACAGGCAGGGTGGTATCGGCCCTTCAGTGCTGTGCTAAAAACTTTAGTTTATTTCCTTCTTTACCCTAGCTTTAATCCCTTGACCCTGTTTCCTAGCAACCGACCTAGGTCAGCTGCCTTGTTCTCCCACCTAAAAACCTTTATAGATACAGTGTTTTCTGAATAAAGATAAGAAGAGGCTTGATCAGAAACCGTGTGTTGTGTCCTTATTCTCTGTGCTCCCCCTTTCTGCCCTTTCTCTCCCTCCCTCAGGATCAAGAACCCACAAGGATTCACCGCCCCTCGGGACGGAGCGGCCGGGACGGGACACGACAAGTTATAACTGTTTTTATTCATTTTGGATACAAGTCTCCTTTCAGATATATGATTTGCAGATACATTATCCCATTCTGTGGACTTTCTTCCTCTCTTGACGCTATCATTTACAGCACAATTTTTAATTTTGATGTTATCCAATTTCTTTATTTTTCTTTTGTCACTAATGTTTTAGATATCATATCTAAGAAAACATTGCATAATTTAAGCTCACAAAGATTTACTGCTGTTTTCTTCTAAGAGTTTTATAATTTTAGCCCTTACAGTTAGGTCTATGATCTAGTTCAAAGAATTTGGTGTATGCTTTGAAGAAGAGACTCAAATTTATACTTTTGCATGTGGATATCCAGATGTACTGGCAGTATTTCTTGAAAAGACTGTTCTTTTTCCATTTTACTGTCATGGTATCCTTGTCAAATATCAATTTGACATAGACCATAAATATCATGATCTATTTATTCACTCTCAATTCTATTATGTTGATTTGTATGTCAATGCTTGGACAGGTTTCATATTTTCTTGATTGTTGTGGCTTTGGAGTAAGTTTTGAAATTGGGAAGTCTAAATCTTCTAATTTTATTTTTCTTTATCATGGTTCTTTGAGCTGTTCTAGTTCCCTTCCATTTCTTTATCAATTTTAAGATTAGTTTCTGAATTAAAAAGAAAAAGAAACCAGAATTTTGATAGGAATTGTGTTGAATTTGTACTTTTTTTGAGGAAGCTATTTGCATTCTTAAAAATTTAAATGTTTGGTTCCATGAACATGGGGTATATTTCCATTATTTAGAGTTTTAATTACTTCCAACAGTATTTTGTAGATTTCTGTGTATCAGTCTTACACCATTTTGCTACATTTATTTCTAAAATTACATTCTCTCAGATATTATTATAAATGGAATTGTTTTCTTAATTTCATTTTTGGATTGTTCATTGTTATTTTTTGTAAATACAGTTTATTTTACATATTAATTTTACATTCCACAAACTCGTTCAACTTACCATTAGTATTAGTAGTTTTTGTGTGTATGTGTGTGGATTCTTTAGCACTTTTTATATACAAGATCATGTCATCTGCAAATAGAAATAGTGTGACTTCTTCCTCTCCAATTTCAATCCCCTTTTAAATTCATTTTCTTGCAGAATAGTCCTGGCTAGAACCATCAGTATACTGTGGAATAGAAGTGACAAAAGCAGACAGCATTCAGTCCTTAACTATTAACTGTGTATTTTTTGTACATACCTTGAGGAAAATCCCTTCCATTTCTACTTTATTGAGTGTTTTTATCATAAAAGTGTGTTGGGTTTTTTCAAATGCTTTATTCTGCACCCATTGAGATGATCCTGTTTTACCCCATAATTCTATTAATATAGTGAATTACATAAATTGATTTCCAGATGTTATTCCAACTGAGAACTCCTGGGATAAATTCCACATGGTTGTGGTAAATATTTTTAATATATTGCTGGATTCAATTTGCTAGTAAGTTGTTAATTTATTAATCCATATCAATAAATACTTTTTTTGTGAGGGCTGTGTGTTGTTTTGGTATTGGAATAATATGGTTTTCACAGAATGATTTGGAAAATCCCTTCTATTAAAAATTTTTAGAAGAGTTTGTGAATGATTAGAACTAATTATTTAAATATTTTGTAGAATTTTAAAGGCAATCCTTTTGGACATGAGTTTTCTTTGTGAGAACTTTTAAAAGTAGTAATTCAATTCTAATTACTTGTTTTAAATAATTCAGATTTTCCTATTTTTTTTTCTTGAGGCAGTTTTGAGTCAATAGGTTGTGTCTTTCTAGGTATTTGTCCATTGTGTCTAATTTTCCTAATTTGGGGAGCTACATTTGTTTGTTTTATTTCCTTTATATGTATTTTTTATTTCCATAAAGTCAGTAGTAATGACTCATGCCTCTTTCACTTCTGATTTTAGTAATTTGAGTCTTCCATTGTTCTTTGGTTCTAGTCAAATATTTGTCAATTTTGTTCATCTTTTTAAAGAACCAATTCTTGGTTTCATTGATTTCCTCCATTATTTTTTATTTCTATTCTATATGTCATTAAATCTAATGTTTATTTCTTTTCTTCCATTTGCTTTGAGTTTGGTTTGTTCTTCTCTTTCTATCTTTTAAGATAAAAGATAAGATTTTTTTATTTGAGATTTTTCTTAGGCTTTTCCAGTTTTAAATTCTTTTTCTTCAAAGTATGGCTTTAGCTGCATCTCAAATGTTTTTTGGTAAGATGTGTTTTCATTTCATTCATCTCAAAGCATTTTCAAATTTTCCTTTCCATTTCTTCTTTGATCCATCAATCACTTAGGAGCGTGTTGCTTACTGTCCACATATTTGTGAAATTCTCAATTTTCCTTGTGATAATGATTTCTTTTTTAAAATGTAAATTATTGTCAAATTCTATTTTACTTCCATGATTTCAATTTATTCTATTTCATTGTATTCATTTTATAAAATTTTCAAAGGTTTTCCTTTTTTTCTTTCTTTTTTTCCTTTAATCAACCAAGCTTTTTTCAGTAACCAACCAAAACACACCTAGGATCTAGCATCATTTATATTATGGTGTGTGTGTCTGTTTTTAATTTAAAATTTTTTTAGCTTATTAATTCCTTTTTTCCTTCAAAATGATGAAACTAAGGAAATCACCCCCCAAAAAAGAGCAGGAAGAAATGACAGCCAGGGCTTAATCAACACAGATACAAGCAAGATGCCTGAACCAAAATTTAAAATCATGATAATAAGAATACTAGCTGGGGTCAAAATACATTAGAGTCCTTCTCTAGGGAGATAAAAGAAGTAAAAACTAGTCAGGATAAAATAAAAAATACTATAACTGAGCTGCAATCTTGAATGGATGCCATGGTGACAAGGATGGATGAGACAGAACAGCAAATCAGCAATAGAGAGGACAAACTTGTGGAGAATAATGAAGCAGAAAAAAAGAGGGAGACTAAAACAAAAGAGCACAATTTAAGAGTAAGAGAAATCAGTGACTTAGTAAAAAGGAACATCAGAATCATAGGGGTCCCAGACGATGAAGAAAGAAAAAACAGGGTAGAAGGGTTATGTGAGCAAATCATAGTGGAAAACTTTCCTAACCTGGGGAAGGACACACGCATCAAAACCCCGAAGCACAGAGGACTCCCACAAGATTAAAAAAAACTGATCATCAACAAGGCATATCACAAATTCACAAAATATACAGGCAAGAAAAGAATCATGAAAGCAGAAAGGAAAAAAGTCCTTAACCTACAAGGAAAGACAGATCAGGTTTGTAGCAAACCTGTCCACAGAAACTTGGCAGGCCAAAAATGGCAGGAAATATTCAATGTGCTGAATTGAAAAAATATGCAGCCAAGAATTATTTTTCCAGCAAGGCTGTCATTCAAAATAGAAAGAGAGATTAAAAGTTTCTCAGACAAACAAAAATTAGACGACTAAAACTAGCCCTATAAGAAATTTTAAGGGGGACTCTCTGAGGAGAGAAAAGACAGAAAAAGAAAAAAAGAAAAGAAACAAAGAAAAAAAGAAAAGGCCCAAAGCAACAAAGACTATAAAAGGACCAGAGCACACCACTAGAAACTTCAACTCTACAAGAAACATAATGGCAATATACTCATATCTTTCAGTACTCAGTCTAAACGTTAATGGACTAAATGCTACAATCAAAAGACATAGGGTAACAGAATGGATAAGGAAAAGATCCATCTATATGCTATTTACAAGAGAACCACCTTAGACCTAAAGATACCTTCAGATAGAAAGTAAGGGGATGGAGAACCATCTATCATACTAAAGGTCGACAAAAGAAAGCCTGAGTAGCCATACTTATAACAGACGATCTAGACTTTAAAATAAGGACTATAACAAGAGATGAAGAAGGGCATTATATCATAATTTAGGGGTCTATCCACCAAGAAAACAAAACAATTATAAACATTTATGCTCCAAATGTGAGAGCATCCAATATATAAATCAATTAATCATAAACATAAACTCATTGATAAAAATATCATAACAGTAGGGGACTTCAACACCCCACTTACAGCAATGGACAGATCATCTAAACAGAAAATCAACAAGGAAACAGTGGCTTTGAATGACTCACAGGACCAGATGGACTTAACAGATATATTCAGAACATTTCACCCTAAAGCAGTGAAATATACATTATTCTCCAGTGTGCATGGAATATTCTCCAGAATAGATCACATACTGAGACACAAATCAGCCCTCAACAAGTATAAAAAGATCATACCATGCATGTTTTAAGAACATAACACTATGAAATTTGAAATCAAGCACAAGAAAAGATTTGGAAAGATAACAAATACTTGGAAACTAAAGAACATCCTATTAAAGAATCAATGGACTAACAAAGAAGTTAAAGAGGATATTATTATTATTATTATTATTATTATTATTTAATTTTGAGAGACAGAGAGAGATAGCATGAGCAGGGGAGGATCAGAGAGAGAGGGAGGTGCAGAATCTGAAGCAGGCTCCAGGCTCTGAGCTAGCTGTCAGCACAGAGCCCAACACGGGGCTTGGACCCACAAACTGTGAGATCATAAACTGAGCCGAAGCCAGTCACTTAACCGACTGAGCCACCCAGGCACCCCAAGAGGATATTGAAATGTACATGGAAGCCAACAAAAGTGATAACAGTATAGCCTAAAACCTCTGGGATGCAGCACAAATGGTCATTAGAGGGACGTATATAGGAATCGAGGCCTTCCTAAAGAAGAAGGAAAGGTCTTAGATATACAACTCAACCTTACACCTTAAAGAGCTGGAAAGAGAACAGTAAATAAAACCCCAAACTAGCAGAAGACAGGAAATAAGAAAGATTAGAGCAGAAACCAATGCTATTGAACCCCCCCCCAAAACCCACAAAAAATTGTAGAACGGATGAATGAAACCAGAAGCTGGTTTTTTGAAAGAATTAACAAAATTGATAAACTCTTAGCCAGTTTGATCAGAAAGAAGAAGGAAAAAATCCAAATAAATAAAATCAAGAATGAAAGAGGAGAGATCACAACCAACACAACAGAAATAAAAACAATAATAAGGGAATGTTATGAGTAATTATATGCCTCAACAAACTGGCAATCTGGAAAAAATGGACAAATTCTTAGAAACATATAAGCTACCGAAACTGAAACAGCAAGAAATAGAGAATTTGAACAGACCCATAACCAGTAAAGAAATTGAATTAGTAATCAACAATCTCTAAAAAAACAAAAACAAAAACAAAAAAACAAGAATCCAGGGCCAGATGGCTTTTCAGGGGATTTCTACCAAACATTGAAGGGAGAGTTATCCCCTGTTCTCTTGAAACTGTTCCCCTCCCAAAAATTAGAAAGATAAGGAAAACTTCCAAATTCTTTCCATGAAGCCAGCACTACCTTGATTCCAAACCCAGACAAAGACCCGCTACAAAGGAGAACTATAGACCAATTTTCCTGATGAGCATGGATGCAAAACTCTTCAACAAGGTATTAGACAATTAATCCAAGAATACATTAAAAAAAATTATTCACTATGACCAAGTGGGATTTATACCTGGGATGCAGGCCTGGTTCAATTTCTGCAAAACAATCAGTGTGATTCAGCACATCAATAAAAGAAAGGCTAAAAAACCACATGATCTTCTCAATAGACACAGAGAAAGCATTGACAAAATACAGCATCCTTTCTTGATAAAAATCCTCAAGAAACTAGGGAAAGAAGGATCATACTTCAAGATCATAAAAGCTGTATATGAAAGACCCAACACTAATATCATCCTCAATGGGGAAGAACTGAGAGCTTTCCTCCTAAGGTCAGGAATAAGACCTGGATGTCCACTCTCACCACTGTTATTCAACATAGTGTTGGAAGTCATAACTTCAGCAATCAGACAACACGAAGAAATAAAAGACATCCAAATCAGCCAGAAAGAGGTCAAACTTTCACTCTTGACAGAGGACATGATATTCTATATGGAAAACCCAAAACATTACACAAAAAAACTGCTAGAACTAATCCATGAATTCAGCAAAGTGGCAGGACAGAAAATCAATGCACAGAAATGGGCTGCATTCCTATACAACAACAATGAAGCAACAGAAATAGAAATCAAGGAATCGATCCCATTTACAATTGTACCAAAAACCATAAAATACCTAGGGATAAATCTAACCAAAGAGGTGAAAAATCTATACACTGAGAAGTATAGAAAGCTTATGAAAAAAATTGAAAAAGACACAAAAAAATGAAAAAATATTCCATGCTCATGGTTAGGAAGAACAAATACTGTTAAAATGTCAACACTACCCAAAGCAATCTACATATTCAATGCAATCCCTATCAAAATAATACCAGCATTCTTCACAGAGCTAGAGCAAATGATTCTAAAATTTGTATGGAATCAGAAAAGACCCTGATTAGCCAAAGTAATCTTGAAAAGAAAACTAAAGCTGGAGATATCACAATCCTGGACTTCAAGCTGTATTACAAACCTGTATTAACCAAGACAGTATGATACTGGCAGAAGAACAGACACTCAGATCAATGGAACAGAATAGAGAACCCAGAAATGGACCTACAATCGTATGGCCAACTAATCTTTGACAAAAAATGGAATAATGATAGTTTCTTCAGCAAGTGGTGCTGGGAAAACTGGACAGTGACATACAGGAAAATGAATCTGGATCACTTTCTTACACCGTGCACAAAGATAAACTCAAAATGGAAGAAAGACCTAACTATATGACAGGAAGCCATCAAAATCCTCTAGGAGAAAGCAGGCAAGAATTTCTTTGACCTTGGCTTCAGCAGCTTCTTACTTCTCTGTGGACAATGAGAAAAAAAAGCAAAAATGAACTATTGGGACCTCATCATAATAAAAATTGCACAGCAAAGGAAACAATCAGCAAAACCAAAAGGGAACCAACAGAATGGGAGAAGATATTTGCAAACTACATATCAGATAAAGGGTTAGTATCCAAAATCTATAAAGAACTTATCAAACTCAATACCCAAAAACCAAATAATCCAGTGAAGAAATGGGCTAAAGATATGAACAGACACTTCTCCAAAGAAGACATCCAGATGGCCAACCAAAACATGAAACTATGGTCAACATCACTCATCATCAGAGAAATACAAATCAAAACCACAGTGAGATACCACCTCACACTGTCAGAATGGCTAACATTAACAACTTAGACAAAAATAGATGTTGGCGAGATGAGGAGAAAGAGGATCTCTTTTGCATTGCTGGTGGGAATGCAAACTGGTGCAGCCACTCTGGAAAACAGTATGGAGAGTCCTCAAAAAAATTAAAAATAGAACTACCCTATGACCCAGCAATTGCACTACTAGGTATTTATCCAAAGGATACAGGTGTGCTGTTTCGAAGGAACACATGCACCCAGTGTTTATAGCAGCACTATCAACACATAGCCTAAGTATGGAAAGAGCCCAAATGTCCGTTGATGGATGAATGGATAAAGAAGATGTGAAATACACACACACACACACACACACACACACACACACACACACACACTGGAGTATTATTCAGCCATCAGAAAGACGGAAATCTTGCCATTTGCAACTATGTGGATGGAACTAGAGGGTATTATGCTAAGTGAAATTGGTCAGTAAGAGAAAGACAAATATCATATGATTTCACTCATATGAAGAATTTAAGATACAAAACAGATGAACATAAGGGAAGGGAAGCAAAAATAATATAAAAACAGGGAAGGGGACACAAACATAAGAGACTTAAATATGGAGAACAGAGAGTTGCTGGAGGAATTGTGGGAGGGGGGATGGGCTAAATGGGTAAGGGGCATTAAGGAATCTCTTCCTGAAATTATTGATGCACTATATGCTAACTAATTTGGAAGTAAATAAAATAAAATAAAATAAAATAAAATAAAATAAAATAAAATAAAATAAAAAAGATGATAATACTAATGCAATCAATCAATCAATCAATATATCGAGGCTGTGCATGACTTAACATATGGTCCATACCAGAGAATGTCTCATGTATTGTATTTTACTGTACTTGATGTTTGTTAAGTCTAGTTGGTTGATAATGTTCTTCAAGTCTACTCCATTCTTATTGATTTTCTGTTTGTTCAATCCATTGTTTAAAAAAGGGTATTGAAATCTCCAACTATTACCGTTGAATTCTCTCTTTTTCCTTTCTGTTCTGTCAGTCTTAGCTTCATGTATTTGGGGCTTTGTTGTATGGTGCACATACGTGTATAACTGTTATAGCTTCCTGATAGATTGAGACTTTTATCAGTGTGTAATATTCCTCTTTATCTTTAATAACATTCATTTTGGTTTTAAAGTCATTTTGTCTGATTTTAGCTGAGCTACCCCAGCTCTATTATGGCTGTTGCTTGTATGGTATACATATTTTCATCCTTTTACCATCACTCTATTTGTATTTTTGAAGCTACTATGTCTTACCTAGATAGCATGTAGTTAAATCTTTTTTTAATCCATACTGATAATTTCTGCTTTTTTACTTGGATTATTTAATGCACTAAATGTTGTTGTACTTTTGAATAAGATAACTTGGAATAGAATGTGTCAAAATGTCAATCACTATTATTTCTAAGTTTTAACAATTTTAAAGTCTTTTTAATCACATTTATTTGTTTTTTATTGCTTATGTTACTGTTTTTTCTAAATTTTTTTCTTATTTACTTTAATGTTTTTCTAATTTCTAATTTTTTATTATTTACTTTAACGTATTTTTTAATTTCTACTTTTCTAGTTTCTGTAAAATAAATATACATCATTCTGTAACAAATAAGTGTGCTTTAACATATATATTCTAAGGTGGCTTATTCTTTTTTCTAATGCTTTTCAATTTTCTCTCAATATCACATTCTGCTCACTTAACTTCAGAAATATCAGTGGAAACTGCAGTGTCTCTAGGCCATATTGGAATGTACACTGAACACCACAAAAATTTCATCATCTGTAATAATACCAGTCAAAGAATTTACTCTCCTAAAAGAAAACTCCTGCATCTTGTCAAGAAGAAAATGTTCTTCGAAGAATGTGATAATAAGATAACAATCTAAATTGGAATAAGATATCCTCTTGTAAAAGTAGGATTCTGAAAATTTTTCCTTTTCATTCTTGAATTTTAGTCATAAAGAAAGCTTATTCATATAAAACAAAAATCAAAATATGTTGTGACCGTTGAGCAGGCATTCCCGTGGGTAAATGCCTAAGGTGATGCTAAGGAAATCCAAACCACTCCCTGTATCACACTCTGAGGCTCATTCACTGACCTCCATGGAAGATAAGTAAGTGCAACTGAACAGTGTACCCCAATAGGGGATGGAGGTATTTGAAGTCTTCCATGTCCAATTTATTATTTTTTTAGGGACAGTTTAGACCTTTAACTTTCATTCATCTTCCTTTCTTTGATGCACTCTAAAGGCTATTAAACAGGTCTATTTTGTGGATACAACTTATTTAACTCATCATGTTTTCATTCATAACTTAAATATATTACTGTACTTGTATTTCAACAAAGACAAGTTAATAACAACTTTGTTAATTGCATTTCTTCCCTTTTCTGTTGGTTTTAATATGCAAAATCATTTAAATAATAAACTATGATTTAGACCTGAAAATGAGAGCGCTCTTAAGCAGAGGTTAATACATGTTATAGTAACAATGGGGGAACTATTTAAAGTGAAATAAGTACGTGGGCTCTATTTTTAAGAAAAAGGACCATGGTAGCAGAAAAACTAGAACCTCTACTCAGACCACAAGGAAAATTAGGCAACTCTAAAAAAAGAGAGTAAACAGAGGAAAAGTTAAGCATTTCACTTTCCAAAATATTAATTTAGCAGTAGGCCATAACTTCATTGCTCTCTGATTATTGGCAAAGGCAAGATGTTCATGTTCTTCCTTTGAACACGGTCTTAATGAAATTGAAGGTTGTGTGCTTTATGCAATGTATGTTCTGCAACATTTTGAAAGCTTAGCTGGGAATCCCTGGGGTGCTGACTGAAGGAAAAAAGGAGGCCAAGTCTTCTCCAGTTTTTAAAAACCAGAAGTATTTTTCAGAAGTCATGTATGAAATAAACTGCTTATGAGAAAATGACTGTAATGCTGCCTCAGTTTTCAGTGATAGAGGGATCTGTTTAAAACACTCTGACATAAAAAATAAATCAGCTTTAACTTCAATTATTAAGTGCTAAAGTAGCATTCTTTGATAGAACGGGGTGGGTTTCTGGCATTTCGATGATAAATATGTATGAAAAGAGTCGTGTTACCATGGAAACCAAAGCCTCACCATATTTTTTTAGATGAGGCAAATAGCATAATAGCAACTAGGGAGCTCTAGGAACAACGTTGAAGACCAATCACCATTAGGGGCATTTTTTGTATTCTTAAATTTCAGCATTTCTTAGCTTTTAGCATTCCTGTAAAGTTCTGAAGGATACTTTGAAATTTTCATCAAGTCATTTTTTGAAATTTCAAGCATTTTAATGAATATTTCTAAAGAAGCTTTGAGGCAACTATTTTCACGGTTGCATTATTAACTGTGTTGTACAAACTTTGCACAGCATCCCTCTGAAGGAATCAAATGTGTATTTTTTTCTTTCAGAGTAATGCAGCTTCTCTTATAGGCATTTAGGCACATACCTTTTATTTTTCTCTTTCATTTTTTTGTTTCCTGTGAGTGAATTCTGGACTAGGAGTAATACAGATACTGTCTGAATCTAGTGAGGTTTTTCCTGTGACACACTGTACAAATACTTTCTGGAGTTTCTGAGAGAGTGCCCCCTGGCTCTTTTACTTCGGACAACCTCCTGCGAAGAGCCAATACGTTTCCTATTCCCTCTTTCCCTAAAAGTACAGAGTTCAATTATTTTTAATGACTTAAATTTTAAGTATATGTATATTTAAATGAAGGTTATGGTAGGCAATTCAAATACACCTTCTGATGTAAGAGGCAGTATTGGGGACAGAAAAGAGTGCTGGTCCAAGATACCCAACTGTCTGACCCTATTTCTAATTTTTGAATAGCAGTTTAGCCTTGGAAAAGTCATTTTATCTCTCTAAGCCTTGATTGCCATGTTTATAAAATAAGAGTAATTATATATGCATACGACCATGATTATTTTGAGAATCATAGTTTACTTGAAAATTTCTTGAGAAACTATTAATTATATTTCAAATGGAAGTGCAAATAAGATTTATTGCAGCTAAGAAAGCATCTAGGATGAATCTTGCATAATGCTAATATATGATAAACTAAGTTAAGTTTAGAGCTCACAAACTATACTATGTTGTGCGCATGCAACACCAAAATACTTGGTTCAAAATGAAAATTCATAAAAGGTATATTTTCAAATAAAATTTCATCTGCTTCCTTGCTCTCTGTATTTAATTTGTTTGCCATTAGAACATCAGAATTATTAGAAATTAGATAGTCAGCACGGAGTGGTTCAGTAGGCAAACTTCAAAATTAAAATGATCGTGGTAAGCTCTTACCACAAGAGACATCATCAGCTTTGGAATATTTACCTGACTGATAACTATGCTACTTCAGTGAGCAATGAGAAATATTTGATACAGCAGGACATTTAATTTTTTAAACACATATGTGAAATATATTATTGGTGACAATGAACGATAACCAATATTCCAATCTTTTAGTGTATCACTCTACCAACGGGTTTCTTCTTAAGAAGTTCCTACCTCTTCTCCAACATTATTCAGCTGTCTACAGTTCAGTGGTCCTGACTACTGCACACACAGCAGCCTTGCGATGGCCCCCACAGGTGCCACAGACGTGGATCCCCAGCCTGGATTGCTTTCCTAACTCCTGTGTAAGGATGTAAAACATCTTCAGCTATGGGTGAGCCTTTATTTTCAAGAGGCACACGTCATGGCTTTCTGCACACCCCACAGTGTTAGAAATGTCGTCACACTTCATACTTAACAACACATTAAAGCACAGCACCAGGTAACATACTCTTTACCCTGTTATAGCAACTGATGTTTTTTTTGTCTGCACGAGGAACATTTCTCTACAGAGCACTCAAAATAATTCTCTTATTATTATAGTACTAACTCTGCCTGAGTACTTGAAAAGCCTCAGTGCGAACCTGGTTAAGGACTAATTAGGTCTGATTCACAATCCGAGTGACCACTAGAAAAATACTGGTGGATCAGACTATGACAAGAAATATGCCCATCTCCAAATGGAATAACTAATATTAATATCCTCATTTTTCATTTACTCTTATTTATTGCAGTGGGGAGTATAGATTTAATAATTTTCTTTTATTTGAAGGTTTATATGTTTTTAAGTTTATTACATCTTAAATAAGTCACCAATTTTCTGGCTTCATTGATATCATCACATATTTTCTGGAAAATGGACATTTATTTTCAAAATCAATTTTCTTCTATATTTTCTAGGATCAGCATCTATTATTAGCAAAGCTGTGGATTATTAGAAATACTTGAAAGCAAGAACTGATATAGAAGTTTTTTTATGGACCATACACACTGAATTGTAAAAATTTATATCTATAACTATCCATTTATACCTTTATGTATTTTCCTTATTATAAAAAATTAAATCTCAGTCACTTTTATGGAAAAAAAAATAAGGAGCTATTTGAGAACATTCATCCATTTTTACTATAACAGACTGAAATGTTATTGTCAATGTATGATATACACAAGAGTAAGTATTTAGATAAAATAAAACCAAATCAGTATCACTCCCAAATCCAGATTAGTTCCTACATAATGCCTTATGTCTTGAAATTTCTAATTATCAAGACTTTCTTTTACTAATATCATCAAATATCATATAGATATAGGAGTTTCTTAGATAGTAATTTCCTACAAAGAACATCAATATCCAAAATTTCCCTCCTCATTTCTATAAGTTAATTTCCTACTGGGCAGGAAAGAGATCTATTTCTGCTTCCCCCCCCCCTTATGAGTACAGATTTTAAGTCTTTTTAAAAATGATATGAAAAGCTTTGGAGTCTTGTATTCTTATGGACAAAAAAAGCAGTAACATTTTAGGTTTTAAAAGATTGAAATATTAGAAGGTAAGAAGGGCTAACAGTCAAAATTCTTCAAGTTCACATAGACCTATTTACTGACATTTTTAAGGTGATGAAAAATAGTGTGGGACATACAAAATAGCGAGTCTTTTTTTAAAGGAAAAATGGTTTTAGATAAGTTGTTAAACTAAAAATAATACCTCATATACATATAATAAATAACCATTAACTATTTTACCACAAATGCCCGGATCCCTATCTCTTCTCTCTGGCTGTCCTTTGTGTGTGCACAATTTATCCCAAGGTGAAAGGTAATAAATAATAAATGACTCAGTGAAAACTCTATCACAAGTAAAAATCTTTTCTTCTAAGAAAGAAAGACACTCAAGATATACTATAACATTTGGTATCTAAGTATGCCAACTACCTATAATCATTAATAGAAGAAAAAGTGACCTGAACTCGAAATATAAAATTATTACTTATCTGTGAGTTACTAGATATTTCTTTCAAAGTTGCATTTAAAGATACCATACTATGTATAGTTATTTTTATTTAAGAAATTTGGAATCAAATTACTCAGACAGAAGTCTAGCTTTTGTACCGTATTTATTTGAAGAAAAACTCTGCATAGTGAGATCAAAGCCAGGCTACTGTGTGGGTAAATTATCTGTGGTGTGAATTTAGGAACACAGATAGGTAAAATTTTTCTGAAGTGTCAATGATGCATCCTTGTCTCATTTTACTGAACAGTTTAATAGCCATTAAACTGCTTTGAGAACAAGGTGGAAAGAGTGGTCAGGGTGAGGGGGAATTATGGAACAATGGAAAGAAAGCATAAGAACACTTACTCTCTGATTGAAAGAAGGGTATAAAAGAGAAATCTGAGGTCCTTGAAAATATATTTTTGCTCATTCCAAGGTCTTTCTAGATTTGATTTTCTCCTTTCTTCTCCTTCAAGAATCCATGTCTACCCTTCCTGACATTGCACATACCCATTGACCTTCTACAAACATAGCTTGTCTGAAAGCACGTGGAGTACACAGCCTTAGGTGTACTCTCCTACTTGGGTCTGTTGTCAACCAATCTTGCTTTGGCATTTTGAGTTGAAAACTGAAAGAGAGATGACTAACTAAAAAGGAATTTTCTGATGTCAGATCCCTAAGGAACCAGGAATAGAGGATCAGTATAAACAATAATACAAACAATTGTAATGGGAATATTTTCACTTGTGGTGAACATAGCATAACGTATCGAATTGTGGAATCACTATGCTGTACACCTGAAATGAATGTAACATTGTGTGTCAACTATACTTAAAAAAAAAAAAGAATTGAGCTATAAAACTCTGGCTATTTGGTAACATCTACTGAACACAATGCTTGCAATTTTTTAAAACTAGTATTTGTGTATTTGAAACCAACATATTGTTTTTCAATTTTTTTTTTTTTAGTTTCTTTTTCCTCAGATATCTTTCTTCATTTATGAAGCTTTCTAGGACACAAAACTTTACTTGTAAATAATTCTGGCTTGGCAAGTCCTCATATGCACTCACAGATTACATACTGTTCTGATTAAGTACACCATAACATGCTACTCGATATGTAATGTGTTTCAACTCATAATGACAGCTGATGTATGATCTGCTGTGTTTATTTCGCAAGGCATTTGTACTGGGTGAATATTCATATTTATTTATGTCAAAACTTTGTTGTAAACAAAGCCAATTGAAATGATATATCAGATGGCTACTGACAAAGATGTTTTAAAAATTATTCACTTGTACTTTAAAGGAAAAACAATAATATAAATATGTCAAACTCGTATGAAAATAAAGGTCCTTTTAAAAATAAAATAAAGCCAATGACATTCCATTATAGGTTTCTGTGCCATTTTAATTGTCTGCCAAAATGAAAGTAATATCAACAACATGGTTTGAATGCTTCAGAGAAATAATCTTTCCCCATTAAGGAAAAGTTCTTTAAAGAAAGAAAAGCCATTTTTTTTTAAGTTCACCCAACTCAGAGCTCAATCCAAGTGCCTGTTCCTTGTTCATGCTTAGACTTCTGCACAATCTAATTGGTGAACAGTCCCCCCACAGGTAGGGTAATGTGCTATTTTACCTTAACAACCAGTTGTAAAACACTCCATCTAGGGAAACACTTGTTAAAAGCTTAATGGTCAGAGAAAAAACCAAACATGCAAATTTCCAAAAGGAAAACAAGAGCCTATTTCAGGGGTTGTCTCATAAATTGCGCCCACACCCTGCTTGGCCACCCAGGAAGAAGGGTCCGCTTTTGCTTAGACTATAAACCCAGTCTTCGTCTCTGTGGAAGAACAGACTTGATCCATGCCATCTTTGATAGAACATTACTACAATCCAGAACTCAATACTGAGGGGATACAGAATAGTTCTATTCCTATGGTGGACTAGAAAAGGAAGAAGTTCATATACATATGCATTAAGAAGCATATCTTTTAAAAATCACTAAAATGAATTTACATTGTCTTCCAAATGGTTTGCATTGGCCTGAGGAAATGCATCCAGGGTTTAAAGTGGAGGTGGGAACAAAAGCCAAGCAACTATCTTTCTAAAATGTCACTGGAGAAGGAAGGGGAAAGGTTTTAAAAAAGGATTCAAAGAGAGGCAGAAATAATTTAAAAAGGGAAAGAAATGAAAAAAAGAACTTTCAGGGGTTTCTCGGTTGTTTTTCCCTCACTTCAAAATATATTGAAAGTAAAGCCTTCTAGTTATTAAGAACCAACCAGACACAAACATATATTCCTTTATAATTCCCCAGTAACTAATAGAATAAACATATTGTTTTTACCTAAAGGGCTACTAAGAAAAAAGTAGATGTGACCTTTTAAAGTTTGGAAATTGCATAGAATACCTTTTTCCCATAATGTGTTCAATAACAGAATGTCAATAATTTTTTGGAATAAAGGTAATATGATAAACACACAGAAATGTAGTTATTAACTACCCTGTTTATGTAGCTACGTAGAAAAAAGATCCCAAGAAGATGCAACATTATATTTTTTCCAAAGAAAAAGCTGGCTTTGTTTCTTCATTTCTAATTTCCCTTATAGAGATTTTTAGCTTCCATATTTTAATGACATTTTGCCGTCCTTTTTCAAATGTGTGCTTTATAATGCACAAGTTTGACTATGGACTAACTTCAGCAACAAACTGCTGTAGTAAGAAAGGGGGCAGCTGGCTGGCTCAGTAGTTTGAGCCTCCAGACTTTCAGCTCAGGTGATGACCTCATGGTTTGGTTTCTGAATTTGAGCCCCACATAGCACTTG
>PISW01009543.1:0-59708 GCA_004023785.1 Mungos mungo | reverse complement strand
TTCATCTTCTCCACGGAACCCCAGCTCCCCAGCCCCATCCCCCGCCTCCGGCCCCTGGACCCGCCTCTCTAACCTCTGTCTCTGGGGGTCTGACTCCTCTGGGGACCTCACACAGAGTGGAATCCTACAGTGTGTGTCCTTCTGTGACTGCCGTATGCCACTTGGCATCATGCGTCCCCAAGGCTCGTCCATGTTACAGAAGGTGTGAGAATCCCATTCCGTTTCAACAGGAAATAACATCATTCAGCTGTTCCGCTTTCCTCCCTGGATCCGTCAGTGGACACGCGGGCTGCTTCCGCCTCTTGCTTATTGCGAAGAAGCCTCCTATGGACGTGGTCCTACAAACCCCTTTGGGGTACACTCCTCACCCCAAGGTGGGGCGCTGGGGCAGGTGGTAATTTTTTTTGCCATTTCAAGGAACGGCCATGCCATGTTCCATGCCGACCGCACGGCCCGTCGCCTTCTCGAAGTGCAGATTAACGTGTGTACAGATGCGATCACGTGATGTCTGAGATGTGCTTGGACATAACCCCGGGGTTTAATGAAATGTCTGCTTTGCTTTGCAAAGTAAGGTTATGTGAAAAGTTTAGCTACAACGTTGCAAGACGTGTCAAGAGTTCATAACAACTGAAGGAATGTGGTGGCGCGTTCTAGCCTCCCTTCCTTGCTTAGGTTTGAACTTTTCCAGAAGGAAAAATATCCTCCCCATATAAACCACCTGAAGTGTTCTTGATTCATATTGTGACGGGAGCCTCGCGCTCCGTGATGGGAACAAAAGAGCCGGAGCCTTCTATGCTCTCGGGCAATTCCAAATTCAGTTAGGTCAGACGCTTGGTGAAACGCTTACTTATATATTCGTGTGGGTTCTGAGACGTTAGCAAAGGGAGATTTAATCACTGGAGTTACAGCTGCTTAGGAAAACCCCGTGTTGGTTTTCTGGAGGGAGAACTGAGCTCAGTCCCAACCTCGGCTTGAAAAACGACAAGTTCTACCACATCTGGAGATAAAGGCACGGACGACAGAATCACGCCTGCTGTCGCCCGGTCAACTCAGTTGTCCGTTTCTTCATTCACACACAGGTGGGTTTATTTATATTTGAGAGAGTGAGCAAGCGGGGTAGGGGCAGAGAGAGAAGACACAGAGAGAGAGAGAATCCCAAGCAGACTCCGTGCAGTCAGCGCAGCGCCGGACGTGGGGCTCGAACTCACAGACCCTGAGATCGTGACCTGAGCCAGAATCAAGAGCCGGTCACTTAACCAACGGAGCCAGCCAGGCACCCCTACTGAGCATCTATTATATATATCAGGCCCGACCCCAGGCAATCAGGGATACAAAGAGCCATGGATAGAACCAATACGAAACTTATGTTTTAAGGGCAGAGAAATCGGAAAACAAGGTGTGAGTTTAGGTAGACCTATTACATGTCGGGTAGAGACCATTTGTATAAGAAAAACGGAGCAGGTCGGGGGCCAGACAGAATTGGAGGGGAGTTATTTCCCAAAGAGCTCTCTGAGAAGGTGGCATTTAGGCAGAGATCCTTGGAGAGGAAGGGACAGAGGCGCAGACATCGGGGAGGGTGGCCAGCAGCGTGACCGGCCTTAGTGAGGAGCAGTGAGGGGGCCCCTGTTGCCAGAGCGAAGCAGGGGACACAAGACAAGGGAGACAAAGCTGTCATTGGACCCTTACTGTTAAAAAAAAAAATTTTTTTAATGTTTATTTATTTTTGAGAGACAGAGAGAGACAGAGCGTGGGCAGGGGAGGGGCAGAGAGAGAGGGAGACAGAGAATCTGAAGCAGGCTCCAGGCTCTGAGCTGTCAGCACAGAGCCCCACGCGGGGCTCGAACCCACAAACAGTGAGGTCATGACCTGAGCTGAAATCGGAGGCTTAACCCACTGAGCCCCCCAGCGCCCCAGACCCCTACTGTTTTTAATCAGAGGTTTCAGGGACGCCTGGGGGGCTCAGTAGGTTGAGTGTCCAACTCTTGATTTTGGCTCAGGTCATGATCCCACGTCGGGCTCTGCGCGGACCGTGTGGCGCCCGCTTGGACTCTCTCTCTCTCTCCCTCTCTCTCCGTCTCTCCCCCGCTTGCTCTCAAACATATGTACACACGCTCGCTCTCAAAATAAATAAACTTAAAAAATCAAATAGCTCGTTCTCCTCACAGGCACCCAGAGGAGGGACGTGTCATGTCATGGGGGCCACAGAGGGAAGGGCAGGTTGCTGGGGGCGGGCGGGGGGGGGGCGGCAAGAACGAAGGAGGAATGTGGACGAGGGCCTGCAGCGTGGTGTCCCCCGGAAGGGAGGGCAGAGCAGAACAGGCAGGCTCGGGGTTGGCTGGTCCGGGCAAGTCCAGAGCTCGGGGACATGAGCTGGCCCCGGCTGTCTGGCTCTGGGCTGATCGTGGCCCCGAGCGCGAGGGCCCCACAGAGGAGGTGCAGGGTGTGGCCTGGGCTGCTGGGCTTGTGGCTGACACATGGGCTCGCGGGTGAGCCCCTTACGATTTCTGAGATCGGCCCCTCCGGGGAGGCGCAGGCGCAGTCAACACCCTGGAAGCCCACGGCCAGCGCCTCTCTCCTCTGACGCTCGCCTGAAGGGCCTGTTCTCCTGTAAATTCACGGTGTGTCCCTTAAAATGTTCTGTCCCCAGGTCCTGCCCATCCTGGTCACTGCTCCAACCCCAGCAGCCAAAAGAGGTCAGAATAGGAAGACAGGGCACCTGGGTGGCTCAGGCGGTTAGGCATCCGACTTCGGCTCAGGTCATGATCTCACCGTTTGTGGGTTCGAGCCCCACGTCGGGCTCGGTGCTGACCGCTCAGAGCCTGGAGCCTGCTTCCAATTCTCTCTCTCTCTCTCTCTCTCTCTCTCTCTCTCTCTCTCTCTTTGCCCCTCCCCTGCTCGTGCTCTGTCTCTCTCAAAAGGAAACATTAAAAATTTTAATTGTTTTTATTTTAAAGTGAGAAATTGCAGAGAAGTACAGAATGAGAACGATCTTTAAGAGAGACGGACAGAATGCATGAAGATTTAAAGACATTTGTTCAGATTTTTTAAGAAGCAGCAAAGGCATAGGGGCGCCTGGGTGGCTCAGTGGGTTGAGCATCCAGCTTCAGCTCAGCTCATGATCTCACGGTTTGTGGGTTCAAGCCCTGCGTCAGGCTCTATGCTGACAGCTCAGAGCCTGGGGCCTGCTTCAGATTCGGTGTCTCCCTCTCTCTCTGACCCTCCCCTGCTCATGCTGTCTCTCTCTGTCTCTCAAAAATAAATAAATAAATAGATAGATAGATAAAATATTTAAAAATAAAGCAGCAAAGGAATAAACCAGAGACAAACCAAGTACAAACAACATCACGATAGGGAGAAGGGAAGGGGCTGGGGACAGAGAAAGGAGAAATCAGGTGCTGACACCTGGTTAGAATCACAGCGGCATTAATTGTCCTGAGGTAGACTCACCTCTTTCATTTTCTTCTGTTTGTTTTTAATTCTTTTCCTAATGTTTTATTTATTTTTTAGAGACAGAGAGACAGTGTGAGCAGGAGAGGGTCAGAGAAAGAGGGAGACACAGGATCCAAAGCAGGCTCCAGCCTCCGAGCTGTCGGCACAGAGCCCGACGCGGGGCTGGAACCCACGAACCGTGAGATCATGACCTGAGCCGAAGCCGGACGCTTACCCGACTGAGCCCCCCAGGCGCCCCTCGTTTTCTTCTCTTTTGACCAAGGATTGAAAAAGAGACCGGGAAACACACGCAAAGCAACCACAGAGAACGTGGTGAGGGTTCAGCTCGGCGCCAACGCGAATTCAGAGCAGCGCCTACAGGGTTACGTGTAAATGTATGCATACATCCGCGTGTCCTTCCATAGCTGCTCTGCCTTTTCTGTCACTGCGATGACAACAGATAAATAATCTCGTGTCCCATATGGCGCCCCGACTGTCACGGAGTTAACACGCTTCGATTTCCGGAGGGCTCGCGGTGGAAGAGAAAAGCCACAGCCTGACCGGTTCGGGGCACCGGGTCCGGGTCCCCACGGCCAGCCCCTGCGGAGGGGCTTTTCCCGGCCACCACGGTGTCCACGCAGCAGGCTGGGACGCTAGGGAACGCCCGCTGCCGGGAGCACCCTTCAGCCGCCGCGGATGAAGTTGGTGGATGAGCCCGCAGGCCTCTTGGCCCTGGGGTGGGCGAGCGCTGAGGGAGGTGCGCTCTGCTGCCCCCTAGAGGCCCCCGCCGGCAACACAGGACCGGTCGTTCACGGTGACTCTCCTGAAGGCACATCCATCCGTTGCTTGTCCCTCCTCTGTTCCTCTGCCAGGGTGTCCTGGGATCTTCCCCCAAAGCATCTGAACCTTTGCTTCCAGATCTGCTCCTGGGGGGAACCCCAAACTAAGACCATGGAGTTGGACAGAGTCGGTTGCCTCCTGGAAAATTTGGGGGCCTGAGGAAGCTGCCTCCTTCCTTCTTTCCTCCCTCCTTCCTCCCTTCCTTTCCTCTTCCCTTCCTCTCTTCTATCTTTCCCTCCTTCCTCCCTCCTCTCTCCCTTTGTTTCCCTTCTCCTTCCTCCTCCTTTGTTCTTTCCTTCTTTGCATCATCCCCCCCCCTTTTGCCTTCCTTCCTCTCCCCTTCTCTCTCCCCCTTCTCCTTTCTCTCTTTTTCTTACTTCCCTTCTTTCTTCAATGAAAAATATATTTAAGGGGATTCCAGGATAAAAGTTGGGGGGATACACACACACACACACACACACACATATATGTAGAGCATGAGTGGGGAAGGGGAGAGAGAGATGGAGAATCCAAAGCAGTCTCTAGGCTCTGAGCTGTCAGCACAGAGCCTGATGCAGGGCTCGAACTCATGAGCTGTGAAATCACAACTCAGGCAGAAGTCAGACACCCAAACGACTGAGCTACCCAGTTGCCCCTGTTTTTTAAAATTTTTTTAATGTTTATTTATTTTTGAGACAGAAAGAGACAGAGCATGAGCCGGGGAGGGGGAGAGAGAGAAGGAGACAGAGAATCCGAAGCAAAAAGCTGCATATAAATCAGGAACCCCTGATATATGTGCTGCCCTAGCTTTACTGTATAATAGAAAAATCCCAGAACTACTTACAAAGGATTGGGACTCACTCTCTCCAAAATACAGCCACAAGCCTCCTGTGGCCACTGAGCACCTGAAATATGACTGATCCAAATCAAGATGCAAGTACAAGAAAACACAGCAGACATTGAAGACTTAGCACAAGAATCAAAATGCAAAATATCTCCTTAGTAAGGTTTATCTTCCACCCAGGTGGCAATGATGACATTTTCAACATGTGTCACGTTAAATAAAGTATATTATTAAAACCAACTCTGCTTGTCTCTTTTTACCTCTTCTGATGTGCCTCCTTGAACGTTAAAGGGCACCTGGGTGGCTCCATCAGTTGAGCGTCTGACTTCCGCTCAGGTCATGATCTCACAGTTCGTGGGTTCGAGCCCTGCGTTGGGCTCTGTGCTGACAGCTCAGAGCCTGGAGCCTGCTTCGGATGCTGTGTCTCCCTCTCTTTCTGCCCCACCCCTGCTTGTGCTCTGTCTCTGTCTCTGTCTCTGTGTCTCTCTCAAAAATAAATAAACTTTAAAAAAATCAATTACACATGTGACTGCTGTTATATTTGTTTTTCAACGGGGCTCCATCTCACGAACCCCATTAAAACCCCCGTGAGATCAGGAAATGAGCCAAAATCAAGAGTCAGTCGCTGAACCGCCTGGGCCACCCAGGGGCCCTGCTGTTGTACTTCTACTGGACATCGTCGACCTGGGTAATCACGCGGCTCAGCACGCCTGAGCTCCGTGACCCAGAGCTGGACCTCCAACCCCACTGAGATGGTTTCTCGCTCAGGAACAACACAGCAAAGAGGACGAATACCGTTCCTGCATATATTAGGATGCGCCATCATTGATTCGCCCTGAACTCCAATTTCCTTTACCGCAAAATGGAGAGGAGAGCAGAATGCACCCCGGGGAACCACGGAAGGGGTCAGTGACACCCTGTACGGGACACACCAGCACAGGACAGCGAAGAAACAAGAACTGGCTTCCTTGATGATATTTACTGCACGGCGGGTGGGCTCATATCTCAGGTCCAAAGGAAGCCTCCCACGCTCCCAAAATAAAGCCAACACAGGGAAGGACTCCTCAGAGACCCAGATAAAGGTAACAGAAACGGGATTCCAGCAACACTCATCTGAAGGGAACAAAAGTTCCATCTAAGGACTACACTCAGGGAGAAACACGAATGCATTTATGTTCAGGCTGTGCAAACGCATGTGGTCCCACAGAGACACCATTCAGGTTGACTGGACCGAACATTAAACCTCTTTTCTCTCTCTTTTTTTTTTTCTAACATTTATTTACTTTGAGAGACAGAGAAACATAGTGTGAGCAGGGGAGGGGCAGAGAGAGGGAGACACAGAATCCGTAGCAGGCTCCAGGCTCCGAGCTGTCAGCACAGAGCCCGATGTAGGGCCTGAACTCGTTAACTGCAAGATTGTGACCTGAGCCACGGTTGGGCGCTTAACCAACTGAGCCACCGAGGTGCCCCCTGGAAACTTAATAATGTTTTCAACTAGACGCTGTCAAAAGTAACAGGGCTTTGATTATCTTCATGTCTCGGTGTTTCGAACGCAACAACGATACCGTGACACTGTCCTCTTGTCCGGCCCGTGGAATTACTGGATCAGACGTAGACTTGCGGCATTTGTAAGATCTCTGATGCCATGTCCAAGTGTCTTTCCAGACCAGCCACACAAACACGCGCTGCTTCCTGTATTCAATACATTTGCGGAGAGGTGCCTGGGTGCCTCAGTCAGTTAAGCGTCTGACCTCACGGTTCCTGATCTCACGGTTCGTGGGTTCGTGGGTTCAGGCTCCACACTGGGCTCTCTGCTGTCACCGTGGAGTCCACTTCAGATCCTCTGTCTCCCTCTCTGCCCCTCCCCTGCTTATGTGCTCTCTCTCTCAAACACAATCTGTAGCTATAAAAAGAGATTCGTTGAGCACCTACTGTGTGCCGGGAGCTGTTCTAGGCCCCTGGGGCACGGCACAGAACCACATGGCCTCAAACCCCTGCCTTCATCGAACTGACTTTCTAACGGGCGACAATGGCCAACAAACAAATAATTACATAATATGGCAGAGGAGCTGAGGGACCCTGCATCGGGTGTGGGGACCCTGAATTACTGACAGGATGGCCAGAGAAGCTTCCGTGGGCAGGTGATGTTCAAGCAGAAACATGAAGGAAGTGAAGGAGGGGGCCATCGGACTTCTGCAGGAAGAGCATCCCCGGCTGAGGGGATGGCGAGTGCAAAGGTCCTGAGGCAGGAACCTGTCCGGTGTGTACAGATAAGTAGATCAGGGTAAAAGACGCGGGTTGCAGTGAGGACTCCGGCTTTCGTTCTTAGTAAACTGGGGCCGTGAAGGATGCTGAGAAGAGGAGAGACACGAACCGAGCCAGGTGTTGGCCGGGTGTCCCTGGCGCTGGAGCAGAGAGGAAAAGCCAAGCTGGGAGCCGGCAGAGGAGGCGACTGACTGCGCCGGTCCGGGTGAGACACGATGGGAGCCACGGGCAGGGGGGTGGCGTGGAGAGTTACTTCTACATGTATTTTAAAGGCAAAGCAGACATGCGTCGCTTCTGCACCAGACGTGGGGTGGCGGTGAAGGACGGGAGTCAAGGACCTCCTGGGGGTTATGACACGGAGCAGCCTAAGGACGGAGCCGCCGCCAGCAGGGATGCGGAGGCTGCGGAGGGGGAGCGCGGGAAGGGTAGAGATCCACACTGCCACGTTCCTCTTGAATTACAGAATCTCCCCACAGCAGCATTCATGAAGAATGAAAATGCAAACATCTATTAATAATTATTTGCAAATGCTGCACATTAGGTAGTTTAGATAAACCCTGCTCTCCGGGAATCGTGCCAGAAAAATCCCGAACTAGGCTTCCACGGCGATCAGAGCCAATAAAATGCCATCAGGGAGACGATGGAGAGAGGCAGAGCCTCCGGCTCGCGTGAGGGTCTGTTTCATCTGACGTCCTCATCCCCCCGTCCACCCGTCTGTGAGCCGGGGATCGGCCGCACGCAGAGAGACACAGAAGGGAGCTGGAGACGGACCGGAGACAAGAAAACCAACTAATTGCGGGAATAGGGTGTTTGGCAGTTTCAGGACAGACTGGACGGGGGACCCCGGAATCTACCAGGTCAAATGTAACCATGGAGCAGCACCTCCCTCTTCCTCTTCACCGCCCACCCTCTGCCAACTCTGGATTCGAGTTCTCATCCTTACTTCCACTGTTGTTGGTGGAATGGGCCGCCGTGTCTTTGCTTGTTGAGTCCGGTAACCACTAATTATTAATGAAGTGTCTACTATGTTCCCGACTCCGTAGCAGACACATGAGACACAGCGTTGCAGAGCCAGCCCCCCTCCCCCCCGTTATCCACTCACACCTTCTTCTCCAGCTTTCAGAACTAAGTTTCCTGGGTTCCTCCGCAGGGAGGTGTGGCCACGTAAACCAGTGACACCTAAGGGCACTGGTCTTCACTTTTGACCTTCTTCTCACCTGAAAGGCAGATGTGATGTCTGGAGCTACAGCAGCCATTTTGAGATTGATCATGAGAAAAAAAAAGTCCTTGGGCCACTGCAGTATTTTATTTTATATGCAGCCAAATAAAATTCCTGTATGTATATAAACGGTCTGAACAAGCTGTCTTTACGTGTTTCTTCACCTAAGACCCCTCGAGTACAAAAACCAGGTTTATTTAGCTTTGTTAAGCCCTAAGAAATGTGAGCTGGAGGCACCCGGATGGCTCAGTCAGTTGAACATCCGGCTCTTGATTTTGATTCAGGTCATGATCCCAGGATCGTGGGATCGAGCCCCCCATTGGGGTCCACACTAAGCACAGACTCTGCTTAAGGCTCTCTCTCTGCCCCCTCCCTGACTCGCACTCTCTCTGTCTCTTTAAAATAATAAAAAAGAGGGGCGCCTGGGGGGCTCAGTTGGTTGAGCTCTGACTTCAGCCCAGGTCATGATCTCATGGTTTGTGGGTTCAAACTCCACATCGGGCTCTGGGCTGACAGCTCAGAGCCTAGAAACTGCTTCAGACTCTGTGTCTCCCTCTCTCTCTGCCCCTTCCCTACTCAAGTTCTGTCTCTCTTCTTCAAAAATAAATAAACATTAAGATATTTTTTTAAACAAAGGAAGAGAAAAGGTACAGATTTTATTGTAGCATTTTTATATAATGTCTCAATATATCCAACAATAGGGAAATTAAGTAGATCCTACAGAAAAACAATCTTGTATAGCCATTAAAATGACAGTATGAAAATTTGGTCTGCCCCAGCTATTTGTAATTTTCCCCTTCTGCTTTCTGTGCTTTTTTTTTTTTTTAAGTTTATTTATTTTTGAGAGAGAGAGAGACAGAGACAGTGCAAGCAAGGGAGGGCCAGAGAGAGAGGGAGACACAGAATCAGAAGCAGGCTCCAGGCTCTGAGCTGTCAGCACAGAGCCCGACGTGGGGCTCTGTCCCACCAGCGGTGAGATCATGACCTGAGCCAAAGTCGGCCACTTAGCCGAAGGAGCCACCCAGGCGCCCCTCCGTGCTTTAAACAAAACAAAAATTAAATTCCAATGAAGAGTAAAAACGATGTGACCGCAAGCAGGACGCACAGGTAGGCCGTGCAGCCTGCCAGATGAAGGAAGTTGCTCAGGATAAACGTGACAGAGTCAACCCACCCACGTGAAGCTCAAAGCCGGCACAACTCATCTATGCTCAGGGATCACCCGGGGAGCGCCCGCAATGGAATAGTACGCAGCAATGGAAAAGCACGTGACACCCATCCACCCGGCAAAACCGACCCGTGAGGACACGGAGCCCCGGTCGCCTGATGGCTGGAGGCGGTGGCCTGGGATGGGACACGGCGCACGCTCCGGGCGGGTGCCCCGAATGCTCTTTACCTTGAACCAACTAGTGGCTAATCGACACAGCCCCAAATCTGTTGGCCGTACCCTTAAAACCTGCGAACGTGGCTGCGTGGTGGCCCAAGTTAACAAAATAATACAGGACACGGGGGAAAGAAGCAAGGGGTCACTGGCGCCGGTGAAAGTTGGCACTGCCTCCGAGAAACCCTCGCCTGGGCGGGCGGGGCCAGGGGACCATGGTCGGAACTCCTGAAGGGGGGCCGGGAGGAGCCACGGGGACCGCAAGGATGAGTCCGGGGAACGAGAAAACCGTAAGGAATACTATGGTTAATAATTAGGTATTCACACCTGTTAATAATTAGGTATTCACACTCTGGCATGGGGTAATACATATTTTTGAGCTCCTTCTCTGGACTAGGAATGCATTAAAAGAGAAACTGGAAAAAAAGAAAAAGAAAGAAAACAAGGAAAAAAAACTCGACAGAGCCCTTTTCTTCTTCTTAATCCAATGATCCTATTAATAAAAGCTAAATGACACTGTTGACAAGGACAATGAAAGCAATGCATGGTCTGCAATAAAACAGGGGTGGTGGGGAGAGGGAGAGGCAGACGGCAGATGAAGAGAAGGCGGAGAGAGACAGAGACAGAGAGAGATGTCAGTAAGGTGAATTACATTGGGGGCTTTCCGAAGGCTCTTTTCCACAGCTGAATAGTAACAGCCATCGCCTGGTAATTAGCATACGGCAGCTCCGTCTCGCTCTTGCCTGGGGCTGGCAGAGAAAATCACCGCTTGTGCTGGAGAAGTGACCAAGGACTTAAGGAGACATCTGAAAGAAAACTCAGCCTAGAAGTCATGCTCTGGAGGAACAGGCTGAAGGTTCTGGCAAAGTAAAAAGAGCCTGGGGTCAGGAAGGAAGGCGGGGATGCTAGGGGGGTGGAGAAAAGCGATGTCCAAAGTAGGTCCCGATGTCCGGTAGGATCTTGGGGGAGTAAACTGGTAAGACTTGACTCTAAAGCTTTCTCTGACTTCACAGAGACAAGCCCTACCCTCTGAGCGTGTGCATTTCCCTCCAATTACAAATCACGGCGACGGCTTTTGTGTATCAAACCACCTTGTCTTGCAGGAGCCCTTTGGGGCAGAGACAAAGCTACACATCTGCCAGGTCCCATCTCCTTTTCCTCCCATTTCCCTTCCCTGCAGCCGGCCGGGGCCCCGGAATTGCGTTCTGCTCAACGACAGTGTGAGCTCCTGGAAGCCCGGCGCATAACGAATACCTGGTCCTTCTGCTCTCTTTCCTTACCTGCCAGTCAAGCTCAGAAGCACCACCGGGGAACTCGGAGGCCCTGCTTAGGAGAAAACAGACGCACGCGATGAAAGGACCCTGGCTCCCCAAATCGCCACCTGGAGAAAAGCCCCCCGTCTTGGACCGTTGAGCTAAGGACATATTCCCTGTGCTCAGTCACTGAGGGTTTTGTTACAGCAGCTCACGTTGCGTTTCCTGTCTAACGCACCGCCATCCTGGACAGCGAAGTGAGCAAGAAGGGAATCAGCAGGTGGTCAGCGCCTCAGTGCTCAGAGGCGGTTATGTAGCCGGCGAGTTTTGAGTGGAGTTGATGTTCTCCCCAGTTCTGCGTCTAAACCTTAACTCTCCTGCCCTGGAGGGAAAAATCCATCTTCTTTGGAACTCACACCACCCACGCGGCATCGGCACGATCGCCCGGGCACCCCCATCTCTCGCCCTCCACCATCCTCTCCAGGCTGTTTCTCACTTGGCCCTAGCCCTATCAGAGAGACACGACGAAGAGGCCTGCGTTTCAGTCCACACGGAGAGAGGTGCTGTCCGTTCCTGTGGAACACAGTCCTCACACCCGTGACGTTGGCCTTGGGGGTACTGTTCTCTAATCACTAGACGCCCCAGTTACGGAAGCAGACGGCGGGGATCTATTTTCGACACCTCCCACTGTGTGATCAGTCCCCAAGGCGTATTCATTCTACATTCATTCAAAGACCTCCCAAATCCATCCATTTCTCTCCATCACCATGGCTTCCTTCAAGTTCCAGGCCACCATCTTCTCTTAGGATAAATTCCGACTCCATCAGTGTGGTCCCCGCCCCAGCCCCAGCCTCCTCTCTCTCTTGCTCTCCATCCAGAGCACACTAGGCACCCACTAGACTAGGACGCTGGCCAGCAGGGCCCCGATGCTGGTCCCTACTGTGTGTGCAGGGTCTGGCGTGGGGCACGACACGTAGCAGGTGTTCCGGACGATGTCCTGGAATAAATAGATGGCAGGACGGATGGAGGACTTTCTCCCTCCAGATGCTGAGTGTGAATCTGTGCGTCCGAAGGACCCGGGAGGCAGCCGTCACTGTGACGTCCCCATACCCAGAAGTCCCACCAGGCCACATTCTGCTCGTCCGTGCTTTCGTGGAGTTTGCGTTCTCTTTGGGGGGTGAGCGATCGAGGGCGGGGGAGCAGAGACAACGCGCAGCCCACAGAGAAACCGGTAGGATGCAAAGTCGACACGACACGGGTCCGAGGAAGAGGAGGCATTAGGAGCCGAGGCCTCGGGCGTTTGAAATTAACACAAAGCGGGTGAGAAGGTCAATTCCACGCCAAATATCGAGGCCCGTGAGAACCAGAGTGTTGACCAACAGCAGTGGCCGTGATTTAAAAATAGAGCAGCCTCCTGGGATGCGCACCCTGCCTTTGCCTTCGCATCCCTTTCCCCAGGTCCCTGAGCGGACGCAAGTGGCCCTTCGGCAGATGACAAGGGGCCCGTTTTCACTACCGCAAAGGGCAAAACCCCAAAGTG
Organism: Mungos mungo; assembly: GCA_004023785.1. Taxonomy (NCBI): domain Eukaryota; kingdom Metazoa; phylum Chordata; class Mammalia; order Carnivora; family Herpestidae; genus Mungos; species Mungos mungo. The sequence continues at coordinate 46,961 of PISW01009543.1, read as the reverse complement.
CGGCGATGCGCTCTGTGCGGGTGGAGCTGAGGGGCCCCGGGCAGCCCCGGCCGCTGTCGTGAGAGTGGAATCTGGCACGAGCCCCGCGGAGGGCCGCTTGGCGAAGTGAGTCAAAATAGTCCAAGCGTCTGCTCTCTGACCCAGGCATCCAAGCTCTCCAAGTGTATCCCGCCCTCCGGGTTACGTCCGACATGGGGCGGCTGAATGAAGGGTGACCCGGGGCGCCTGGGTGGCTCGGTTGGTTAAGCTTCCGACTGGGCTCAGGTCATGATCTCACTGTTTGTGGCTTCGAGCCCCGCGTTGGGCTCTGTGCTGACAGCTCTGCTTCACATTCTGTGTCTCCCTCTCTCTCTGCCCCTCTCCCACTCATGGTCGCTCTCTCAAAATAAATAAACTTAGGGGAGCCTGGATGGCTCAGTCGGTTAAGCCTCTGACTTCAGCTTAGGTCAGATCTCACGTTCGTGGGTTCGAGCCCCGCGTCGGGCTCTGTGCTGACAGCTAGCTCAGAGCCTGGAGTCTGCTTCCGGTTCTGTGTCTCCTTCTCTCTCTGCCCCTCCCCCTCTCATGGTCTGTCTCTCTCTGTATCAAAAATAAATAATAAAACATTAAAAATTTAAAAAAATCATCATCATCCTGGGGCGCCGGGGGGGCTCAGTCAGTTGAGCGTTCGCCTCTTGCTTTCAGCTCAGATCAGGATCTCAACGTGCATGAGATCGAGCCCCCCACTGGGCTCTCCCGCAGACAGCTCGGAGCCTGCTTGCGATTCTCTCTCTCCTTCTCTTTCTGCCCCGCCCCTGCAGTCTCCCTCTCAAAATAAATAAATAAGCTTAAAAGAGAGAGAAAGAAACCCAAGAGAGCTGTTGGGAGAGCAGGGCAGACGAGCGGCAGGGCAGGGGGAGGAGATGCCATGGGTCACCGTCACGCCCCACCCAGGCCCCGGAGATGACACCCGTGGAGAGGACAGAAGAAGGAGCCTCCGTGCCCCCCTCTTCCTTAGCCACCCCCCCCAACCATACAGCTGCAATCCTGCCTCTCGGAACAAAGGAGCGCTCCCTAAACTAATCTGGAAAGATCTCCAAGAACATACAGGCAAGGTGGGGAAAAAACACACAAAATACCAAACTCCAGGCTGAGTATGTGCTCTTCCGTGTAAGAAAGGAGAGGAAAGTGAGGGGGGATTTCTGTCTGCACACGTGACGTGTTTGCATGCAGGGGGTCTGGAAAGACACGTCACGGTCATGTTTTCTTCACGGGGGTGGGGGCGGCGAGGGGAAGGAGGGGGAAATGCACCCCCTCCTGGACCAGCAGCCGCTCGCTTGGAAGGAGCCGGAGAGGCTCCCGGGCGCCTCTCACCTGGCAAATGACAGGCCGCGGCCTCACAGTTTGCCCCAGTCCCCACCAGCCCCGACGTCCGCCGATAAAGGGCCTCACCTGAAGGGGGCGCTCACTCTCGGACCCATCGGCCGTTGCCACACCTGAGTGTGGGCCCCGAGGGGCCAGCTCACGTCCTTCTCCAAGAGGAGTGGAGAAGCCAGCTTTTTTTTTTTTCTGTCAAATCTTCCCAATTTTAAAAGTTGGCAGAGGCTCCATTTTTTGTTTTTTTGTTTTTTTTGGAAAGTGAAAACTGCGGTCTGTGCACAACCTCTGATCCAGAGAAAGGCAGAAGCCGTGGCTCCTTGGGAAATCTTCTGGAAACGTTTTCTTGACGGAGGGGCAGCCTTTGTGGCAGGGCAACTATCTGACGTGCTGTAGGACACCGGAGATGCCAAGAGGAGATAACACACGCTGGAGAGAGGCCGCCACGTATGGTTGCCCAAGGCACGCACTGCACAAGTGCTTCCGGCCACAGAAGAAAGAGGAAGGCTGAAATACAGTCCACTGATGGAGAGACCTTCGTGATACATGGACCCAGTTGGTACCACCAGAATCCCCATCAAATTCAACATCACTAAAAGAGACAACCAGATGGGAGGCGCCTGGGTGGCTCAGTCCGTTCAGGATCCGACTTCAGCTCAGGTCACGATCTCACACAGTTCATGAGTTCGAGCCCCGCGTCGGGCTCTGTGCTCACAGCTCAGAGCCTGGAGCCTGCTTCCCATTCTGTGTCTCCCTCTCTCTCTCTCTCTGCCCCTCCCCTGCTCGTGCTCTATGTCTGTCTCTCAAAAATAAACAAACATTAAAAAAATTCCTTTTTAAAGAGACAACTGGATGTGATGCGCCTCCTGACGAGGCAACGGGAAATGGGAAACACCCAGCACCGTCCAAGAGTTATTCTTGCAAGACCAGCACCCAACCACCAACACTGGGTCTGATTAATCCTCTAGCTCAGGGACCTGCAAACGGTGATCTCCCGGCCAAAGCCAGCCCTCCACCTGATTTCGTAAATAACGCGTCATCGAGACCCAGCCACACCCATTTGCTTCCCTATTGTCTACGGCTGCGTTCCCGGCACAAAGGCAGAGTAGAAATCATATGAACCACAAAGACTAGAACATGGACCGTCTGGACCCTCAGAGATTTTCACCGGCGCCTGTGCTAGATCGAGGCACTGGCTCGCAGGAATATGGAGGACAGAGGGACATGCCACGCCAGCACCACAGGGGACGCACTCAGCAAACCTAAAGTGTGGAGGGTCTCCAGGAAAAATGAGCCAGTTCCTCCCGTAAATAAGTGGCAAGAAAACAAAATGAATGCGGCAGAACCGTCCCAGATTCCAAGGGACCTGCAAGGCCTATCCGCCAGCCAGAGATGTGGGGATAAGCATTGGGTATTTGACAATAGTAAGGAACCAGTCACTTGTGGTCAAAGTGAGCGAATGGATCCTGAAACAGCAAACAGGACGTGAATGGAAAATCTGGTTAAATCCAAATAAAATCCGTGGTTTAATTAACAGCAATGTGCCGTCGTAACGGATCGCGCTAATGTAAGATAATGACGTTAGTGGACACTGGGTGAAAGACAGACAGAAACTCCCCATTATCTTTGCAACTTTTCTGTTAAACCTAAAATTATTCCAAGGGCGCCTGGGCAGTTCAGTCAATTAAGCGTCCGTCTTCAGCTCGGGTCATGATCTCATGGTTCGTGGGTTCGAGCCCCACGTCGGGCTCTGTGCTGACAGCTTGGAACCTGGAGCTGCTTCCGATTCTGTGTCTCCCTCTTTCTCTGCCCCTCCCCTGCTCATGCTCATGCTCTGTCTGTCTGTCTCTCTCTCTCTCTCTCTCTCTCTCTCTCTCAAAAATAAACACTTAAAATTTTTTAAATTATCCCCAAATAAAAAGATTATTTCGAAACAATGGCCTTTTCGTTGCAGTTTTTAATAGACTCCTTACCTCTTAGAAATATGTGCTGTAAAATTAACAGGTACATGACATCCTGTCTAGAATTTGCCTCCAAGTGAGCCAGCAAAGTGCAGACGGTAGGTGTAGAGAAACCACACTTGCCAAATGTCGATAATTATTAAAGTGAGGAGACGTGTGTGTGGAGGTCATTTCTGGAATGCTCTCCAATTTTGTGTAAGTTTAAAATTTTTCATGATCAGAAGGTTTTTTTTGAAAATTAAAGATTGGGCCTACGTCCTCTTAAAGATGCTCCTCGGGACAGACTGAGGGAGGGACCTTCATGTCCCCTGAAGGAACCCCCCACCAGCCAGGCCACATGTCCTGAATCGCAGACCCTCCCCCTGCGGTCCATCAGGTTACCCAGGTCTCGGCGCAGCTGTCCACGGAGTGATTGGATGATGTGGGTCTCTGACCTCTGGGGTCCCTCCCCAACCCAGCCTAACTCTTTTTTTTTAACTTTTTTTTTTTTTTTACTGTTTTTACTTATTTTTGAGAGAGAGAGAGAGAGAGAGACAGCATGAGCAGGGGAGGGTCAGAGAGACAGGGAGACACAGAATATGAAGACAGGCTCCAGGCTCTGAGCTAGCTGTCAGCACAGAACCCGACACGGGGCTCGAACTCACGAACCGCGAGATCATAACCTGAGCCAAAGCTGGACGCTTTACCGCGTGAGCCCCCCAGGCGCCCCTCAATGACTACCATTTGCTTCTACATCAAACCCCTCGGCTCTCGCCTCTGCCCCCACCCAGCATCCACACTGCGGCCAGAGGCTGCCGTCTGCCCACTGGATAAAGCCCAAAGCCCTGATGTGACTTCTAGCACATTTCCATCTCGCCTCAGCCTCCTTGAACCGCAGACCCTGGCCCAGAGGTACTGCTTGCCTGTTCAAATCCCCCCGGAAAAGGGAAGCTTCCACCACTGCTACCCCCGGGGAGACTCTTGCCCTTGGTCTTGGGTGTGGCCCCGGCTCCCAGGGGGGTAGCCACCAATTCCCTTCCACTCCTCCCACACCTACGTCATCCCACACTTCTCGGCCCTTGGGGACCAAGTTCCCTCCATCCTGGAAACCATTTCCTCCCCGGAGCGTTTGACACACACCACCCCACGTCAAGAGCCACACACTTCAAGGGTGCCCGGGGGGCTCAGGCGGTTCAGCGGCCGACATCGGCTCACGTCATGGTCTCACCGTTCCCAGGTTCGAGCCCCGCGTGGGGCTCTGTGCTGACAGCTCGGAGCCTGGAGCCTGCTTCAGATTCTGTGTCTCCTTTCTCTCTGCCCTTCCCTGCTCTCAATCTGTCTTTCTCTCGAAAATGAATAAACATTAAATTTTTAAAAAAAAGAATCACACTTCATACATTCCTTTCTAGTATTTCTCAGGAGAATCAACCCGTCCCTCCTGGAGGCCCTGGGTGTCCCCGATCCAACAAGGGCTTCCTTCCCCCTCTAGACCATAAGCCCTTTGAGGAGAAGGATCACATCTTACGTTTAGTCTCCCCAACCTAGAACAGTTGCTGGGAACCGGGAGCCCTTGGCCAAGAGGCGTCTCCTTAGCACACCAACGACCCTCTGATCACTCCGAGATTCCAAGAGTGTTAGGAGCTGCGTGCTGGGAGCTGAGGCAAAGCCCGGATGTGTTTTTATGATTCCACAAGCCGATGGCCGCATTCCAGTGCTTAGAGGCAGCCGTTCCTAAAGTCTGACCTTATCTCAGCCCCTGGATGCAGCCATTCCTGAAACAGACTTTTTAAATCATTTGAGTCAACACACACACACACACACACGCTACCCTTTTTGTTTTTAACCTGAATCATTTTGCGTGTGTTTCTATCTCTCACAACCAAAAGACTGCCGTCCGATCTCCCCACCCGTCCGGAACGCCGCACACACACACACACCCCTCAGACCGACACATGCATCAGCCTGGCAAACTTGGGCTTGCCGCTCACACCTTGGCTCAACGCTTCTTCCAGTGGGAGGGCCCCCCTGATTCCACAGAGCGGACCCAGGAGCTCCCAGTGCCCGCTACCCTCCCCGCAGCATTCAGCCGCCACTGCCACCACCGTGACCCCAATCTAGGCCGCTCTGTGTCGCCCCGACCAGACCATCCTTCCCGGGGGAGGGCGCCCAGCGCCGACCCCCGGTAGCCTCCTGCACACCGCTGTTGGGGCTGAATGAGCGAGTCAGTGAATGATTAAATAGTGGAGTGTCACCTTCCTCCGACAATGGATTTATTTTCTTTTAAAGCAGAAGGAAACCGAAGAGTCTGGGCCACTGACGCAGCTGCACCGACGCGTGCCTTCTCTCCTCTGATGAAACAGCAAGCAAGGTGTGTGGGAAGGGAACAGAGGGGCCTCGGGGACAGGCAGATAAAGGAGTGGGTGGCTCTTGCCAGCACAGGCCTTTCTTTCAGCCTGTGCGGGGTGGCCAGCCCCTGCCTCCAGGGCCCACCTGCCAGGCGACCGTCCTCTGGAGCCCCGGAAACAAGGAGAACCCATTTGTCCGTGGAGGAGGCAGGCGACACAGGACAGGGGCGGGGAGCAGGGAGGAAGATGTGTCCGTGTCCTTCCAACTGGCCCCCGGTCTCCACGACCGCCCCGGGAGCGGGCCAAGCACGTCCAATTTAGCTCTTTCTTCTCTTTCCCAGACGCTGGTAATGGACGCACGCAGAACACTGTCAGCATTCAGCCCCCCGGCCTCCCTCCAGGATAGGAAAGCTGGGAAGGCAAGCAGGAAGGGGCCTGCAGAAAGGAAGGGAAAGTCGAAAGGAGGAGCCAGCCCAGCAACGCCGAAAGCATACAGCCTCGCTTGTCCCGGGCAGGTGGCTGAAAGCTTGAAGTGACTCAATTCGCCCTCCTCCAAACGCATAAAGGAGGCTGTAGCGTTACCCCCATTTTACAGATGAGAGGGGGGAGGGAAAGTATTGCAAAAGACAAAGCAGGGATTTTTTTAAGTGTATTTATGTATTTTAAGAAATCTCTACACCCAATACGGGATTCGAACTCATGACCCCGAGATCGAGAGTCACGGGTTCCTCTGACGGAGCCAGCTGGGCACCCTGACAAAATGGGGGCTTTGAAAAGCAGTTTTGTGGGGCCCCTCGGGTGGCTCAGTCAGTGAAGGGTCTGACTTTGGCTTAGGTGGTGATCTTGTGGCTCATGGGTTCGAGCCCCACATGGGGCTCTGTGCTGACAGCTCAGAGCCTGGAGCCTGCTTCGGATTCTGCGTCTCCTTCTCTCTCTGCCCCTCCCCTGCTCATGCTCTGTCTCCCTCTCTCTCTTTTGAAAATAAATAAACATTAAAAAAAAATCAAATGAAGGCACTCATGGATCCCAATCCTTGCAACATGGATGAGCACACTGCAAGTGCTCATTAAACGATGTGGGCTGAAAGTTCAGAAGAAATCCTAGCCCCCATCATGAGGCACCGGTCTCATTCCGTATTTAGCGGGACAGACGCATTCCAAAGCAATAGGGATGTAGGATGTTAATTTTCTGAGTACACATATGGGCCCATCACCACCATTAATGGGAATCATCTTAGAGGTTGGGGGAGGGGGTTTTAAGGGGTAAATTCGGTTTTAAAAACATTTTTTTAAACACTGAGTTTTTAAAAATTAGAACTCGCTGACTTCCCTGCAAAACACATTTTGGAGCAGAAAGACAGCACGTCCAGTACTTCCTGCTGCCCTTCGTTCCAGACCACCACATCCAGAATTTTAACGATTCTGGACCAAGTCGCTGAGGTGGAGTTGGACTTTTTTGTGAAACTTAACCGCTTTGAAGCTTAAGCGGATCTGGAAATTCTACACCAAAAAGGCTTTGGAGCATCAACAGGATTGGCATTGGGTCTGGAGGTGTTGCCTTGAAGTCACGTTTGCTGGACAAAACTACTGCTTCTATTTGGTTTAACAGCTACCAAATGCTGCGTAACAAATTACCCCCAAACTTCACAGCCTGAAACAAACAACTTAGGATTCCATCGTTTTTGGCAGGGCTCAGCGGGTGCCTCTGCCTTACGTTCTGTCGTGAGATGGTATCATCCAGGGCTGTGGTTTCATCTGGAGGCCCGGCTGAGGAAGGGCCCGCCTCCAAGCTCACTCACGTGGTTGCTGGCAGGACTCAGCTTCCCTCAGGCCATTGGCTGGAAGCCACTCTCTGTTCCTTGCCTCGTGGGCCTCCCCACAGGACAGCTCACAACACGGTCACTGGCTTCATCTAAACCAGCAAGCAAGGAAACACCAATGCAGAGCAAGACAGAAGCCGTAGGCTTTTTGTAACCTAATCAGGAAGTGGATCCCATCACTTTGCTGTCTTTTGTTGTCAGAAGTGAATCGAGGGACACCTGGGTGGCTCAGTTGGTTAAGTGTCCGACTTCAGCTCAGGTCATGATCTCACGATTCGTGCCTCCAAGTCCCGCACCGGGCTCTGTGCTGACGGCTCAGAGCCTGGAGCCTGCTTCGGATTCTGTGTCTTTCTCTCCCTGCCCCTCCCCTGTTCATGCTCTGTCTCTCTCTGTCTCTCAAAAATAAATCAATGTAAAAAAATTTTTTTAAATAAAAAGTAATGAAATGCAGAAATGCATATATATTTATTTAAAAAGCATGATGAGCTACCTGGTCAAGACCCGCTGTTGGAAACAGAAGCTGCAACGCCAGGTTGAGCCGGGGCCCCAGGAGCTGGAGCCTCTGAGGAGGCAGGAGGCAGTATATCTTTGCCAGCTCCCTTCGCCATGACAGCAGGCCAGAGCACTGGCCTCAGCACTTTTTAATCTGAGAGCTTTGGAAAAAGGCTCTGAGTTGGAGGAGGAAGAGAACTGGCTGGCAAGATGCTGGGGTGGAAAAAAAAAAATGCTTCCAAGGCAAAAAGGATGAAGAACCAGCTCTTTTGGGTCCTGGATGCATCGCCTGGCAGGCTGCAGAAGTTCCCACCCATCCCTGCCTCCAGAGAAAAAAGAGGAGGCGGACGTTAAAGCTTCACCAACAACCTCCTCCCCACGAAAAGAAAAAAGAAAAAGAAAGAAAGAAAGAAAGAAAAAGAAAAGAAAATAGAACTCACTTTTAAAATGTGTTTTAAAGCCTTCTAAAAAATATTTAGCCAGAAAATGTTCCCAAGCAAACTGGGTACAAATACTAGGTCACTCTAACTGAAGAAACGCATGCATATTTCGGGGCTCCGTGACTGGTTGGTGGCCGTCTCGGGTGGGGGCAGGTGTCTTAGGGTCCAGATGCTTAATCCCTAGATGTACCATCTAAACAGAAAACAGAAAAAATTTAAAAAAAAAGAAAAGATTTCTCTGTGCTTCCCTTTTGAACTGCTGTCATATGAAGATTTCAGAGAGGGGAACTGGCTTTTGCTTGGGGGAATGAGCCAAAAAGGGAACTTTTAAGTCAACCCTGGCAAAAAGGCACGACTGTGAACACTTTTTCCTCAAATGAAGAAACGGCGCATGAATAAAGGTGGTCACGTTCTGATCCTCAAGCCAGCAACCACCTTTGCACAAGGGATCGCCGGTGTCCACGTCCCCGCAAGCGGAAGGACTACATTTCCCAGCCGCCCTGGCCAGACCGCGTGGTCACGTGACCCGCGAAAGGCAAGCCGAAGTTTCAGGTGTTTATTCTGGACCTTAAAGAAAGGGACCAGGGACGTTGGCTTCGCGTTTGCCTGCAATCTTTGGTGAGCCCGTTAACGATGATACTCGGAGGACGGTATCTTGGTCTGGGTTCCCCCAAAAGGAGACCCTGAGACCCAGGATTTCCAGGGTAAGTATTTCTTTGTGAGACGGCCCCAGAAAACCCCAGCTGGGGAACGGGGACGTCAGCCAGGGCTGAGGGAGCAGCCAGTTACCACCAGGGACACCTGGGACCCAATCCTGCTGGAGGGTTCTGGAAGGCAGCATAGACCACACCTCGGAGCCGCCCTTCCCACGGGGGGCGGGAACGGGGTGCGCGTCCGCACCGCGCCTCGAAAGTCGTGGGTCGCGGCTGCCCCCTGGAGGGGGTGATCTCCCCAACACTTCCGGCGTGACCTCCGGCTGCCGGCGAAGGCTCTTAGGCGGACCTACGCGGGTGCCGTCTGTCGGGAACGGGGCAGGCACCTCCCGAAACGGTAAGCGCCCCCGGACGCTGCGTGGGGAACCGAACCGCGTTCGCAGCAACGGACACGCCGCCTGGCTCAGAAGCCGCCCCGCGGGTGTAACGAGAGAGACTGTAACAAGCTAGAGACATAAACGCCTCCCCTCTTTAAAACGCCGGGTTTGAATGGGACCCCTTGTGATAGCAGGTGAGCCTTCACCCTAATAAATACATCCACCTCTCAGTTGAACTTGGCGGCTACGGCTTCAGAGATCAGAGCACCTGTGGTCATCATTATCTCGGCGAACGGTCACAGAAGCCCTGCGCCCGATGCTACTGGTGTCCCGCCCACAATGTCCCTCAAGGAGTTTTGAAGGCGGAGGGCGGCCAGAACTGTCCTGGGAAGCAATTAATGACCTCGACCAACTGCTGAGAACCCAGCCCCCTAGGAGCTCGGTGGGGTGACTCCAAAAAGCGTGCTCTCTGCTGCCTCCCAGAGGCCTATGGCGGAACTGAGCCACGGTTACCCCCTGTGGTAACACACCCTTTTTTTATCTAAAAAAAATTTTTTTACTGTTTTTTCTTTATTTTTGAGAGATAGAGACAGTGCGAGCAGGGGAGGGTCAGAGAGAGAGAGGAAAATACAGAATCCGAAGCAGGCTCCAGGCTCTGAGCGAGCTGTCAGCACAGAGCTCGACACAGGGCTGGAACCCACGAACCAAGAGATCATGATCTGAGCCGAAGCCAGACGCTTAGCCGACTGAACCACCCAGGCGCCCCGGTAACACACCCTTAACGACTCACTCCTTCTTTCTTCCTGGGGTTTCCGGGACCACTTCCCAAACTGTTTGGACTTGTTTTTTTTTTTTTTTTTTTTTTTTTTTTGGTGCCAGAACCAGGGATTTTTTTTTAATATTTATTTTCGAGAGAGTCCGAGCAGGGGAGAGGATCATAGAGAGAGGGGAAAAGAAGATCTGAAGCAGGCTCAGTGCTGACAGCAGAGAGCCCGACGTGGGGCTCGAACTCACAAACCGCGAGATCATGACCTGAGCCGAAATCAAGTGTCAGACATTCAACTAACTGAGCCACTGACGTGCCCCTGCACTTGAATTCTTATCCCAGGATCAGAGACCCCAAACTAAGACATGAACTATTATTAGCTCCAACATAAAGACCAGGAAACAGAGAATTCATCCTAGGGTCACAGGAGGGAGCCTGGTGTCCTAACCCAAAGCTGAGTGTATGATCCTTCCTAGTCCCACAGGCCACCCCCTTCTGCGAGAAAGTCCTCACATCAGAAGAACATTACGGGGAAAATCAGTCTCACTGTCTTTTCCCCCCAAACACTGTCGCTCCCCACGCTTTAAATTTTAATTCAACAAACATTTATAGCGCACCCACGGTATGAGGCCATTTAAATAACAGGTTGGTGGGCTCCCCTCTGAAATAGCTCCAGGTCTGATTGGGGAGCTAATGTTTTATTATTTTTAATGTTTTATTTGTGTTTTGAGAGAGAGCGAGAGAGAGCGTGAGCAGGGGAAGGGCAGAGAGAGAGGGAGACACAGAATCCGAAGCAGGCTCCAGGCTCTGAGCTGTCAGCACAGAGCCTAATGCGGGGCTCAAACCCCCGAACTGCAAGATCATGACCTGAGCCGAAGTCGGACACTTAACTGACTGAGCCACCCAGGCACCCCTGGGAGCTAATATTTAAAGGAAGAAACTCCAAACCACCCAGGAGTTCCAATCATGGCCGCTGATGGCCCTCTGGGCTGTGCTAACTGTGGAATGCTTCCATTCTGGTTGATAAACAGCCACTGTCTCGAGTCACCCTAGGGCTTCCCATCTACTGGGTGGTGGGGTGGTGGTTTCCTCCAAGCCACCCTAGACCTCCCCTTGAGCCAGCATTTCAAGGGGTATTTGGGCACCTAGAGGAGCCCCAGGGCCATCCTCCAGGGTTACGGTCCTCGTGCCCTCTGACAGACCCCCGACCCGGATCTGATTCCCGCAGCCTTAAGCGCCCAGGGGACGGACCAAATCAGGTGTCCTCAGCTTTACCTAAGCTGGACCAGTAAAGTCTGCCCTGAATTGGTTTGGTTTTGTTTTGTTGAATCCAGAAAACAACAGCCGATAAGGGGTCTGGGATTCTTTAGGGGGTGATGAAAATGGCCTGAAATTAGATAGTGTTGATGGTTGGACAGCCTTATGTTTATGATACAAATCACTGTACATTTTAAAGGGGTGAGTCTTATGGTATGTGCATTAAATCTCAAGAAAGCTGCTATTTAAAAGAAAGAGGGAGGGAGAGAGGGGAGGGGGAGGGAAGGAAGGAAGGGAGGGAGGGAAGGAAGAAAGAGAGGAAGGAAGGAAGGAGACAAAAGCAGGACCTAAATCCTTTTCCTAACATCCCTGGCACTGGGCTCAGAACTAAGGAGGGGAGAGCCAGGCACTCACTCTGGGCACAGAACTTAACAGCCGCCCTCCGCGTCCCTGTCAGCTGGGGCCACCCTAACACCTGGCACCCTGAGAACACTGAGGAATGTACTGTCCCCAGTTGTAGAGGCTGGAAGCCTGGATGCCGGCGGGGGCCGGGCTCCCTCTGCAAACCCTCAGGAAGGCTGCATTCCACGCCTCCCTCCTACCTTCTGGTAGTTCTCTGGTCTGTGGTGACATGACTCAATCTTGACCCAGCGTCTCTGTGCCCACATGTCCCCTTTCTCCTAAGGATGCCTTTGTGCTGGGTCAGGGCCCCCCCCCCCCAGTCGCCCTCATCTTAACTAATCACATCGGCCACAACGCTGCTCTAATCAAGGTCGGACTCGGAGGAACTGGGAGTTAGGGCTTCAAGGCAGGAATTTCCTGGGGGGACACAATTCACCCCACAACACACACCAGGCCACACTGGCGCCTGAGGCCAAAGGAGGGCTCAGAAATACTGATCTTGCCCCTCTTTACAATTCTGATACTTTGTTCATCACAACTGTTTGCGGTGATTTTTTAATCTTTAAAAAATATTGCGTTAGGGGAGCCCAGGGGGCTCAGTCGGTTAAGCATCTGACTCTAGATTTTGGTTCCAGTCCCGATCTCGCAGTTTGTGAGTTCAAGCCCCGTGTCAGGCTCTGTGCTGGCAGCGTGGAGTCTGCTTGGGATTCTCTGTCTCTCCTTCTCTCCTCCCTTCCCTGGTTTGCTCGCTCTCTCTCAAAAAGAAAATAAAAATAAACTTAAAAAATATATTGTGTTAAAATATTTACCTTGACGGCTGAGTTTTTTGGGAGCCCCTTACGTTTTGCACCCAACGCTAACGCCTCAGCCGCCTCACCCCAGCCCATGCCTGGCCCTCTCTGTGAGTTCAAGTTTGCTGCCTCCAATCCCCCCTGCAAATGTCTGCCCTCCAATGGGGCTTGTTCAGGCTTAGGAGGTTACAGGAGCCAGGCTCTTTCTTTCCTAATTTTTTTAATGTTTATTTATTTTGAGAGAGAGAGAGAGAGAGAGGGAGCATGCACGCAGGAGCAGAGGGAGAGAGGGAGACAGAGAATCCCAAGCAGGCCCCACACTGTCAGCGCAGAGCCCGATCAGGGGCTGGAACTCACGAACTGCGAGATCATGACCTGAGCCGAAAAATCAAAAGACAGCAGCTCCACGGATGGAGCGCCCCTGGGTCTTTCTTATCTGCCCCTCCCGCCATCCTGGGCTTCACTTCCCCCCTTCCCCTGAGGCTGTCTTGCTGTCCACCTGGAAGACAGACAGACAGACAGATGTCCTCTGGTCCTGAGAGCAAAGCCGGCAGCGGCGAGCTCAGCCGTCTCTCTGTCATCTCTCAAGTGCGCCCCTCAGCGGGCCCAGCTCCGTCTTGCTCCCTTCCTTCCTGGGTCCCTCGGGGGGGGGGGGGGGGGGGGGGTGGAGAGCCATTCAGAGGCAGCCTTTCTGCTTGGTCGGTAATCTGCGGAGAAGCGCTGACTTAGTGACATTGACTTTGCCGGTTTCCGAACACACAGAAGGGGCCCCTCCCGCAGCCCCCGTGTGGAGGCAGACCTGCCCCGGCTCCGTCGTTCTCAGATTTGATTCCAGCATTTCAGTACCAGCTGCACCTGTCGCTCCCCCGTCCACGGGCCCTCCGGTCCCACTGAGAGGCCACCCTCTTTCTAAGAAGCCCCGGGGAAGGGGGGAGGGGAGGAGCACCGCCCACCGGAGGGAGAGGAAGAGGGGGCGGGGAACCCTTGGGGGTGTAGGCGGGATCCAAGGACGTTATTCTGGAAAGAGCTATTTTCATTCATTCACAGGTTACCCACTCTGACGCACAAAGAATGCATCTCAGATGGCGGGGAGGGTTCCAACTTGACGTCTCCCAGCAGCGACAAGAACAGGAAGAAGAGCAAATAGGAAACACACTCACGGCAGCCACGGCCCGGCCAGGCACGCATTCGTTCACCTTAGGAGGAGGCGGATCACCTGCCCATTTTACAGATGAGGAAACCAAGGCCCAGAGAGGTGCCGTGACGGGCACGAGGTCACACAGCCGGTGAAGGGGCAGTCGGAACGCGCGCCCAGAGCACTCGGGCACGCCGTCCGGTCTCTGCACCGGTTGGCTCCAGCTGCCCCTCTGATTAATCTCACTACAGGAACAGCCTCGATTGTTCTACAAACAATCACGGGAATGGGCGCGGACACGCAACACGAATCGTCATCGGTTTGGTTGTGACAGTAACCCAACCACGTCATTTCGGGAGTGAACGGCACAGAATTCCAAACAGAAATGTAAATCCCAGGGGCGCCCGGGTGGCCCAGTCGGTTGGGCTGCCGACTTCAGCTCAGGTCATGATCTCACCGTTCGTGGGTTCAAGCCCCGCGTCAGGCTCTGTGCTAACAGTGCGGAGCCTGCTTGGGATTCTCTGTCTCCCTCTCTCTGCCCCTCCCCTGCTCATGCTCTGTCTGCCTCTCTCTCTAAAAAAAAAATAATAAAACACTTTTTTAAAATGAAAAAAAAATAAGAAAAAGAAAAAGAAATGTAAATCTTGGAACACCCAGGGTCCTGGATTATCCAACCTGGTTTTTTATGCTCTGAGTGGAGGCTCCTAGCACCTGTTTCTGGGCCCCCAGCCCAGGTCCCAGCCCCCGGGGGGTGGGAGGTCGGTTCTGCTATCAGGCAGGGGCTGAGCCCACCTCCTTAACCCGCTGTTCCCCCCACTCCCTGTCCCGGCCCCCTCATTTCCCGCAGACCCCTGGCTCTCAAACTGGAAACCCCCCCATTCCACCCCAGAGGTTCTGACTTAACTGGTAAGGAGCAAATCGTGGCCACCAGGGATTTTCAGGACCCTCCCGGGGGACCCTCGGGTGCGGCCAGCTTCGAGGGGCGCTGCCTCAGCGGTCCCTCCCGAGAACACCCCCTCGAGAAATCCCTTCCTCAAGACGCCCGGTCTCAGGCTTTGCTTTCAGGGAATCTGACGCCAGACATGTGCTTTAGGCAGCAGGTGCCTTTTCCAGCAGCGAAGACCTGTCACCGGGGGTGGGGGCGGAGAACGTCTCTTCCGAGCCCAGGGCCCGTCCCACAGCAGAGGGAGCAGGAAACCTGGGAGGGGGCAGCTGGAGGGGGCGTGAGAGGTGGAGAAACCCAGAGGGGGACACCCAGGGAGAAAAGAGGGGTTCAGATAGAGACCGAGAAACAGAAGACCAGAGAAAGACAGGAACAGAGATAAGATACAGAGAGAGGCAGAGAGTTAGAGAGAGAAAAGAGGAATTCCTAGAGACAGAGCAAGAGGAGGTCCCTCCATGTTCAGCCCTGCTGGCAAAGCCCACAGGCGGGGGGTGTCTCTGGCCCCCGCCTCACTCGAGGCACCCAGAGACCTGCCCCGGGACCCCTTGCCGGCGGCAGGACGGAGGGGGCCTCCAGGGGGCTCCGAGAGGCCCCTGGCGTCTCACCTGCGGCCCGGGAGCGCCCTGGCGGGGCTGCGCAGTAGCCCATGAGCTCTGCTGCGTTAAATTTAGCTTCGGCTCCTCGGCTCGGAGGAAACTGCCTCCTTGCGAAGGAACCAGCGGAAGAGGACGCCACCTGTTTACAGTGTCTGAAACCCACTCACTCCAATATTTGGCAACCATCTACAATAGTGACTCGGATTTCCACTTCAGACGTCTCCCGGGAGCTCAGGTTGGCGCGGGGACTTTCGATGCCACCTGGCACGGGGCGTGGGGGCGGGGGGGGGCGGTGAGGAGGCTCCACGCTGGGGTCAGGCACGCCTGGGTTCAATCCCAGCCCTCGCGGCGGACCTGCTGGGAGTCCGCGGGGTGGCGCGGCAGTGCATCCGGCCATGGGGCATCCGTGACTTCTGCCCCTGGGAGTTCTGCAGGGCAGGAGGGGAGATGCTGGGGGGCGGAGCACGGTGGCCAGCGGATGCAGGAGACCCACAGCTCGCTCGCCCCGGGATGAGCTGAAGTCAGGATGCCCCAGGATTCGAAGGCCACTTGGTGCCCTGTGGGACCCAGGGTAGAAGCCGATTAACCTCTCTGTGACTCAGTTTCTCCGTGTGTAAAATGGGGATGAGGAGCATGCCTCGGCCTGGGGGTGGCGCAAGGCTACTTCAGGTAATCCTCGGAGAGCACTCCGCAAACCCGCCATGCTGTAGGAAAGGCGCTATCACATACATAACCTCTGTAAGCGGTGACCTTGGAGTTGTGCAAAGCCACGGCCAATCGCTGGTGTTGTTAATGCCTTTATCCACCGGGCCTTCTCTCGTGAAAATAACTGTACTGGGCACCAATTTATGTCTATCCCTCCCCCGACGCCCCTAAGAAACGCTATGAACAGGTATCATTAACATCTTCATTTTACAAGCGAGGAAAAGGAAGCTCAGAGAGGTTGGGACACTGATGGGTCATCACACAGCAGGGAGATGATGGAGTAGGGTTGCAATCCTAGGTTCATCTCAGGCAGCGGGGCCAGAGCCAAGCCACCCAGTTGGTGAATCTAGGTGAATTACAGTCAACCTTAATCTGGTTATTAGCAACTGCTTCCTAGACCGGCGGCAGGGGCCAAAATGGATCAAACATGACCCAGGGGGACGTTTGCCAGGCTCTTCTGGTTGTATAGACAGCATGGCAGGAAGCCAGTCCTTCTCTCTTCCTAGATGTGAACAGGGCCTTTGTTAACTGGGGTATCAACCATCTTGCAAACCTGAGAGAAGGCGGCTTGAGAACAGGGAAGCAGGGAAGCCGGATCCTTGATCAAACTGTGCTTGAACCCCACATCCCAAAGAGACTTGCAGTGATGTGAACCAACAACAACCAATACAGCGCATGGGTTCTTCCCCCCTGCCTCCTCCGGCCTCAGCCCTCTGTGGGCAAGACTTTGGTCTGTTTCTTGTAGCCCAGCATCTAAAACGTCCAGAGAATCAGTAGGCATCCCGCAAGTAGTTTTGAATGAACGAACAGACAGAAGAGTAAATGAATGAGAACTTGTTTGGAACTTTTTTTTAAATGGTTTTTATCTATTTTTGAGACAGACCTGAGCAGGGGAGGGGCAGAGAGAGAGGGAGACCCAGAATCCGAAGCAGGCTCCAGGCTCTGAGCTGTCAGCACAGAGCCTGACACGGGGCTCGAACCCACGAACCGTGAGATCACGACCTGAGCCGAAGTCAGCCGCTTAACTGAGTGAGCCCCCCAGGTGCCCGTGGAGCTCCTTTTGAATCCCTCCTACTGCCTTGAAAATGTCTGAAAACCAGACAGAGGGGACAGGTGCACGACACTGTGACTATACCACACGCTACTGAATTTTCGCGCTAAAATGGTAAGGGCTTAATTTTACGTTATATGAATTCCACTTAAATTTTTAAAAAGACACGTAAGTTGGGTTTTTGCTACTTGGGTGCAGCGGAAAGCTTCATAACCAATACCTCTGATTCCAAAGCAGTAGCCTTTCCACTCCACGCCCCCAAGTACCCTGGACACTATTTTCAGTGTCCGTATTTCTCAGACTCATTCACGTCCCCCACTTGCAGACTATGCTTCCTTTGTACCATCCCAGCACCGTCTTACCGTGTCCTAGCAAGTTTCTGCCTAAAACTCCAAACAGAAGTCTTTGTTCAAAAGTCGACCTTCCTGGGGTGCCTGGGTGGCTCAGTCAGCGAAGTCAGTGACTTCAGCTTAAGTCACGCTCCTAACAGTTTGTGACGCTGATGGTGAAGAGCCTACTACTCTCTCTCCCTCTCTCTCTCTCTGCCCCTTCCCTGCTTGCATTCTCTCTCCCTCTCTCTCTCTCTCTCTCTCTCTCTCTCTCTCTCTCTCTCTCTCTCTCTCTCTCTCAAAATAAAGAAATAAACTTTTTTTTTAAGTCTACATTCCTGGGGGAAAGCTGTGTGGTCACTCATTTCAATTAGCCTGTTTACTTAGCAACTACTATCTGCTTTGCACCACCCAAAGCAGTAGGAGGGATTCAAAAGGAGCTCCACGGGTGCCTGGGGGGCTCAGTGGGTTAACCGGCGGACTTCGCTCAGGTCGTGATCTCACGGTTCGTTGGTTCAAGCCCGGCGTCAGGCTCTGTGCTGACAGCTCAGAGCCTGGAGCCTGCTTCGGATTCTGGGTCTCCCTCTCTCTCTGCCCCTCCCCTGCTCAGGTCTGTCTCTCTCTGTCTCGAAAATAAATAAAAAGCATTAAAAATAAAGTTCCAAACAAGTTCTCATTCATTTACTCTTCTATCTGTTCGTTCATTCAAAACTACTTGCGGGATGCCTACTGATTCTCTGGACCTTTTAGATGCTGGGCTACAAGAAACAGACCAAAGTCTTGCTCACGGAGGGCGGAGGTCGCAGGAGGCAGGGGGGAAGAATCAACCCCGGAGCACAGGATTAGGTGGTTAAACAGGGATGTCGGGACTGTAAATGTTATGAAAGTTTCCAGGAGCCTTCGCTGAAGCTATTTTTAAAGAATCAATAGCATTTGGAAAGGAATTAGAAGCAGAGGGGAGGGCGTGCCCGGGGAGCGGAGAGGAAGCCAGCACGTCAGGATCCGGCAGGTCACAGAGGCTGCGATCACAGTCGGGGTCCCCGCCCCTCGCGCCCTCCCCCCCCCCCCCCCGCCGTGGCCCCACGCCCCGGGGCTTGGAAAAAACGGACGTTTATTTCTTGCTCCGGCTGCGTGTCCAACAGGGGAGCAGGAGGAAGGGAACGTGACATGCCACCCGCTGGTCCCGTTCACATTTTATCGCCCGGGCAAGTCACGCGGCCACCCCCATCCCCCAGGCGGAGGAAGCGGAGAACCAGAACATTCCTCAGTGAAACCCACCAGCGGAGTCCAGACGCAGGGCCTCAGCCCAGCCGGCCTGGCCCTGCCCCTACTTTCCAAAGGGTTACAGTTGCCACCCAGCGCCCAGCTCGGCGCCCGGGACAACTAAGCAGAGTAAGCGTCTGACGGAAACCCAGATGCCAGGGCTTGGCCTCGAGAATGGAACTGGCAAGCGGGGGGGGGGGGGGGGGGGGGGGGGGGGGGGGGGGGGGGGGGGGGGGGGGGGGGGGTCGGTGGCAACGGTCTGAGAAAGCGACCGAGACGTTGGTCGGGTCGCCGGCGCCAGGGCGGGGCCTGGCCGTCAGAGGCGGGGCTCCGAGATGCCCACCGAGGCTGGATAAGCAAGACGGCTCGAAGGAAGAACGGAAAGTGCGTGGGTGCCACAGCCGAGTCCCAGGGCTGAAAGCAAGAGGGGAGTGGAGATGTGACTCCCAGGACGGCCCCGACGCTCGGTGGCCAGGAGATCCCACGGGCCGCCGCCCGCTCCCCAAGGCCTGGGCCTCAGGCTTTCAGCCACTGCTCACCCCGGTCTCTCTCTGACGTCTCCCCTGTCTCTGTCTACCTGCTCTCTCTGTTGGATCTCTTTGTTCTTGTTCTGTTCTGGAACCATCTCCTGCTTAGCAGTGGGTCTTGGCTCTGGGTTCCCTTACAGAGCTGTGGCCAATCCCACTGTCTCTGCCTCTCTTAAAGCATCTACCTCACTGGGTGTCTTTGACGCCACTGAGGACAGCAGCTGGGAAGTGGCCATCCTTCCATCGCGGGCATGTAACGCGGGAGCTGACCCACACCGGCTCCTGCAGCATCATTTCTCACCACCCCCCCCGCAACTCACCTTGCTCCGGCCACGCCAGCTGCCTTTGCCGGCCCCCGACACACCAGGCATGCGCCGACCACAGGACCTTTGCACCTATTATTCTCTCTCCCTGGAACTTCCTTCTCCAAGGGCTTTGCATGGACGGCTCACCCCCCGTCATTCAGGACTCGACTCACACGTCGGCTCACCAGACCACCTTTCCTAAGACCCTCCTGTCGAGGTCACAGATGACTCCCTCCCCCTGGATTAGGCCATGGCTCTCCTCATTCTACACATGTGTCAACTGAGGCACGCAAGGTTGGGTCAGGAATTGACATAAAAGGCAATGGAGTCCACATGTGGTACCAGAAGTGGGGTGCTGTTGGACACAGCATCATTAGAAAGCTGGTAAGAAGGTGGGGCGGGATTAGAGCCCGGGCGCTCTGACTCCCAAGTACACAGGCCTCAACGCTCTGGTCTGTCCCCATCCCTCCAGAATCTACCCCCTGCTCCCGGCTCTGTTCTACTCTCTAATTTCTTTTTTAAGGAACAGGGAGGGGGGAGAATGCGTGTGTACATGAGCAGGGGAGGGGCACAGGGAGAGGAAGAGAGAGAGAGAGAATGTTCTTTTTTATGTAATTTTTTTAATGTTTTATTTCTGAGAGAGAGAGAGAGACAGTGTGAGCAGGGAAGAGTCAGAGAGAGAGGGAGACACAGAATCCGAAGCAGGTTCCAGGCTCTGAGCTGTCAGCACAGAGCCTGACGCGGGGCTTGAACCCATGAACGGTGAGATCATGACCTGATCTGAAGTCGGAGGCACAACCGACTGAGCCACGCGGGAGCCCCTTTTTGTTTTTTTAATTTTTTTAATGTTTTATTTTAGAGAGGAGAGAGAATTTTAAGCAGGCTCCACGCTCTGCATAGAGCCTGACATGGGGCTCGATCCCACTACCCTGGGTTCATGATCTGAGCTGAAATCAAGAGTTGAAACCTCAACGGAGCCACCCCAGCCTCTAACTTCTCACGGCCTCCCGGAAAACCCCGCCTTCCAGATAACCCCGCCTCCCGATAACCCCGCCTCCCGGAAAACCCCGCCTTGACCCTCCCCAGACCAGAGACCCCGGGGTTCCCCCTGAACACACCTCTTCTGTCAGTCACCAGACTAACTTCACTTGTTTTTCATTCAGGGACTCTGTGACTTTGACTGAGAAAGAAAAAAAAAAAGTCACAGTCACATCCTAAATTTCACTACCTCCAGCTGAAAATATGAATGGAGGCAAAAAAAAAAAAAAAAAAAAGAGGCACCAGTATTAACAGTGTCAGCAGCACCTGCGCCTGTCATCCACGGGACCGCGTTTTTATGGCACGTGACAATTGTCACAGCGATCTGGAAACAGCATTCAACCCCATCAATGCCCCGAGACTGTGAGGCGCGCCACCAGAGCTGGGTTAGTCCGTGTCGTTCAAGGACATCTGTAAGAGCGCGACAGACCCGTTGCTTAAGATATTTTGGCTACAGGGGCGTCCGGGGGGCTCATTCCAATAAGCGACCGGCTCTTCACTTTGGCTCAGGTCCTGATCTCACAGTCTGTGGGTTCGAGCCCCCCATCGGGCTCTGCGCTTAAGGCACGGAGCCTGCTTGGGACTCTCTGTCTCCTTCTCTTTCTCTGCCCCGCTCCCCAACCCTCTGTCTCTCAAAAAAGAATAAATAAACTTTTTTTTTTTTAAAGATACTTTGGTTACAAAGTCTCATCCCGGTCGGTCTCCTTTGCGTTTGATTTTACACATTCTAAAAACACAAGTCTGAAAAGGGGTCCCTGCAAAGGGCGGCATGTGGGTGTGTCCTTGCCGGTGCCCCGCCCCCCATGTTTGGCCCCACCTTCACCAGGAAGCCCTCCTCCGTCTCCGGGCCCCGCCCCCGACGCCCAGACCGCCGCTCCCAGCCTTGCATCCCCATAACTTTGCCCACGCCTCCCTTCCCACACCGCCCGCTCTGTCCCCGGCAGCTGCGGTCTCCCGCCTTGGAACCCACGTTCTCTAAGGTCAACACCCTCCTTGTGTCAGACCCCAGACCCACTCAGGGAACCATAGCAGCGGTGCCCAAGGGCAGGGGGAGGAAAGGGACTTTGAGGGCAAATGGGGGGGGGGCAGTGGAGGTTGGGGGACGCCCCAGGTATGGACTGACTGTTCCCCAAGGGAAGCATCTGGGGTGACCGGACCTTTGGGAAAGGGTCTAGGCTCCCAAAGATTCCTGGGGCCCAGACGTGTCTCAGAGGCGAGTGAATCTCCCGCTGGGGGTGGGGGGGTCTTGCAGGCTGGGACAGGGGAGGGTCTCAAAGGTGAGCAGTGTGGACCGATGGCTCAGGGGCTCCCTCCCTAGTCCAGATCCCCCCACCCCGTGCATTCGAGATACCGTATGGGCAGGACAGCTCCTAACGCCCGGACAAAATCTAGAATATGTAACAGCCCGGGGCGCCTGAGGGGCTCAGTCGGTCAAGCATCCGACTTCGGTTCAGGTCATGAGCTCGCCATTCCTGAGCTCGACCCCCCACTTCAGGCTCCCCGCGGACAGGGCAGAGCCTGCATGGGATTCTCTCTCTACCCCTCTCTCTCTGCCCTTCTCTCACTCACATCCTCTCCCTCTGAAAAATAAAATAAAGAAAATGCAAAAAAATACTTAACAACCAGCAAGAAGTCCCAGCCCTGGAGGCTGGAGTGTCAGGAGGCATGGGAGGACCCGGGAAGGGGCCTGCGAGGTGGGGGTGGGGGGGAGCTCACTCGGGGTGGGGGGGACTCTAGGCAACAGCTATTTACTAACTGGTATGGAAATATTTTAATATTTTAACAGTGAGCTGTACCAATGTGTCCCCGCTGAATATCTGGATACACAGAGAAGAGATCCTTGAAGCCAGAACAGTCAGAATCCAAACGGTGAATCATATGAGAATTCCATGTTGACTTTGGAATGGATTAGACATTATTTTTTATCCTCTAGTATATTTTTTTAATATTTATTTTTGAGAGAGAGAGACAGACAGAGCACGAGCAGGGAAGGGTCAGAGAAAGAGGGAGACACAGAATCGGAAGCAGGCTCCAGGCTCTGAGCTGTCAGCACAGAGCCCGACGCAGGGCTCGAACCCACGAACCGTGAGATCATGACCTGAGCTGAAGTCGGACGCTTAACCGACTGAGCCCCCAGGTGTCCCTCCTCTGGCATATTTTAAATCTCCGAGTCGTGTGTGAACCTGGGGACCCCCTCTGAGTATTACCTCAGGAAAGTGAGAAGCGAGGACCCGCATGTTAGCTCTCGAGTGGGACTACATGTTAGAATCATCTGGAAGCTGGGGGCGCCTGGGTGGCTCAGTCGGTGAAGCGTCTGACTACGGCTCAGGTCTTGGTCTCCCAGTCCGAGGCAGGCACTGAAGAGTTCCAGAGTGTTCCAGAGTGTTCCAGAAGGCTCGCCTACAGGCCCTATCCACGGGTTCCATGCCAGTTTGTAAAGAATTTCAGTCTTTACGTGTCTGCTGAAAACCCAACACATTCACATTTAGTCCTTTGGATCCTTCCCCATTTTTTGAGGCATTTTTTGGGCAGCAGTGAACAGTTAAATGACACCTTTGAAAGAAGGCCCCAGCCCTTCTCTGGCGCTGGAAGGAAAGGCCAGATTTGGGGGGAAAGGGACCCAGATGAGCCAGAAGGTTATTTCTGAGCTGTGTGACTTTGGGAAAATTTCTCAACCGCTCTGGGCTCTAGTCTCCTGATTTTAATTTTTTTTAATTATTTATTTATTTTTGAGAGAGAGAGAGAGAGAGTGTGTGTGTGTGTGTGTGTGTGTGTGTGAGCAGGGGAGGGTCAGAGAGAGAGGGAGACACAGAATCCGAAGCAGGCTCCAGGCTCGGAGCTGTCAGCACAGAGCCCAAAGTGGGGCTTGAACCCACAAACCGCGGGATCATGACCTGAGCTGAAGCCGGGCGCTCAACTGACCGAGCCACCCAGGTGCCCTAGCTAGACTCCTGATTTAAAAAGGAGGAAAAGGAAATTATAAAAAGATTCACTGCGGTTCTTAAAGACGGAACAGAAGTATCAGAATGCCTCTTACAAGGCTAGCTGTAGCATGTGCTTAATTAATGTTAATAAACAACAAAAATAAATAGGCCCTCGTATTCCAGGCTTGAGGCACCCCTGGTGGCTTCTGACTTCACCATCTCTCCAGAAATCCCCACATATGAATGACTGACCCTCTCTTTGTCTCCACTCATCTCTCACTATGGTTTAGAACAAGAGTCAGCAAGCCACATCTCTCAGGCCAGCTATGGCCCGCCATTTATTTCTGTAAGTAAAGTTTTATTGGTACACAGTCATCCATTTGCATGTTTTCTATGGCTGCTTTCATATTACAAAGGCAGAGATGAGGTCACTGCTACCGAGACTGTCTGACCACATGCCCCCCAAAGCCAAACACATTCACTCTCTGGCCCTTTATTTTAGTCCGCACCCAGATTTAGAGGTTGGATTTTCATCTCTTGGCCACAAACTCATTCTAGTCTCCTATCCTGCTTCCGTCCAGCCTTTCCTGACCACCTCCTATGCACATAGCCCGGGGGGCGGGGGGCGGTGCGTAATCAGTAAGACAAGGTCTATGACTTTTAAGAGACCAAGGCTGGGGGCGCGGCAGGCATTCGAGCACTTTCTTTAACATAGGACACTGGCAACACTTCATAATGTGCCAGGCACCGTTCTAAGCACTTGGTAGATGTTTAATACTTGTAACAACCCTAGGAGGCAAGTGCTAGTCTAGTCCGCATTCTACAGCAGGGCAGGGAGGCTGCTAGCGGGGTCACTTGCCCAAGGTCACACAGCGCGTCCAGAACCAGAGTCCAGGCACCCTGGCTGTAGCGTCAGTAAGCTGTCCCGGCTTCCTGTTCAGAATCCCCAGCCTAAGACGCAGACGGGAGAAGTGAGAACTTTTGTACCCGTGCCCGGAGCCCAGAGAGGCTGTGGTATTTTCCCAGGGTTGCCCAGCTAAGGTTTGAAGCCACCTCCTTTGTGCCCCCAAATCACTCCTTCGTACAACCCTGGGATCCTCCGGGAGAACTCAAAACAGACAAGAAGAGCCTTCTTGGAAGGCAAAGGAACAGATTTGCTTGACAAGGGGGCATTTTGGGGAATTGATGGCATTGGTTTTTTTTTTTTTTTATGTTTATCTATTTTTGAGAGAGAGAGAGAGAGACAGAGCAGGGGTGGGGGGTAGAGAATGAGGGAGGGAGACACAGAATCCGAAACAGGCTCCAGGCTCCGGCCGTCAGCACAGAGCCTGACACGGGGCTGGAACTCACGGACCACAAGATCATGACCTGAGCTGCAGCTGGATGCTTAACCGACAGAGCCCCCCAGGTGCCTGACGTTTCATTGTTTTTCTAACTGTATTGTCACTGATCTGACTCGAGGCACTGGGCTCATTCGGGGGTTATAAGACCTGCCCCCTCACTCCCTAAGGCGCTGTGACACGTTGAAAATGTTAGACGGTGAGAAATGATTTGATTTGATTTGATCCCAGTTTGGCGTCTCTGGGCCGATGCCAGCGACAGATCTGGAGGACAGGTTATGTCTGCCACACTCACCTTCAGGTTTTACGGATTTCGGTCTGAACCTGTCTCAGACTCAACACAACCACATTCAACAGATATCAAGTGTCTTCTACCCACAAACTCTGTGCTGGGCAAAGCCAAGGATTCAAGGATCAATAAGAAAGAACCTCCCTTCACGGAGTTTAGTCCCTAAAAGGCACAGAAAAGCTTAATGATCACACCTCACTCATCCATGCGTGCATTCAATCTACTACGTGCCAAGTTCATGATCTCGCAAGAAGAGGAATTCAGAGCCTCGGCTCTGGACTTGGACAGATCTGGGTTCCAAAGCTGCTTCTGCCCTGTAGTCTTCATTATTTTCTTTTCTGTGCCTCAGTCGCCTCCTCTGTGAAATGGGCGCTGGGGTGAGGACCCCATGCGTTCATCCGCTAAGCTCCTTGGCTGGGCCCATGGTGAGTGTGGGATAAATGGGGACTAGTCTCTGTGCCCCCGCTGGATGATGGGTACAGTCGCTCGCCTGCATGTCTGCCTCTTCCTCCAGGCAGACCCCCCTGAGTACATCATGCAGGACTCAGAACCAGAGGATGCCCTGGACAGAGAACGGGGGGGGGGGGGGGGGGAAGGAAGTTCACTGGCGCTAACAAGGTTGTAGGTCTCCAAGCCAGAGCCCCAAAAAGGTCATCAACATCGATGTTCAGGTTCCCAGGGACCAATTCACTCAGTAAACATTGGCACCTTCTATGCACCAGGGATACACGAGTGGACAAGGAACACAAAAACCTTGCCCCCAGGGCCTCAGCCGTCCATTTCAGAAGGAAACACACAATTGCAGGTAAAGAACAGAGTGATGTGATCCACAGTGACAGGGTAGGAAGGAGTCTCTGCAAAAGGAGCCGACATCTGTCCCGAGACTGGATTGCAAGAAGGCGCCAGCTATGGCCAGGGCATTCCGGACAGAGGCAACCGCAAGTGCAAAGGCCCTGAGGTGCAAACACTAGTTGAAAATGTCAGGAAGGGAAGGTGGGCCAGTGAGACCTGACCGAAGTGAGAGCAGTCATGGAGGAAATGCAGGCAGAGAGGGACCACACCCGCCCCTGGAGGAAGCAGTGCAGACAGCCTGGAGCCCGCAGGTGCCCAGACCCCATCAAAAGACTCTTGGGGCGTTTCAAAGATAGACTTTGGGGGTGACGGCAGCAGGAAGAAAAGATGGGAATGAGTGGTGGGCAAGAAGGTGACGTTTGTTCACAAGCTGCCGGGTTCCAAACCTAGCGCGGAAACCTGATAGATCGTAAGGGATGGGGTGGGGCGACCATGGCGGGGGGCGGGGGGGGGGGCTCCCCAGGCCCTCTATGGCTGGCCACGGCCGAATCTGCTGCTACTTCAGAGGACAAAAGGAGGGTCTTTCTGCGCTAATCACCAGCCAGCTGCACTGAAAAAGAAACTCCCTGGGACCAGACCTATATTTTTTTTAAATATCAAGTAGGCTAGAATTGTCCAACTTCCTCCCTTAAAAAAGAAGGGGAAAAAAAAGTGCTCTGATTTCCAAGCTGGTCTTTAAAGGTCAGGTTTTGGTTTCATTGTGATGTCTAAACAACTCACTATTCTTTCTCCTTTCTTCCTTTCTTTTTTTTTTACTGTGTAAACTGAAGCCTCCAGGTGCCTAACAGTTGACCTTCCCTGGGACTACAGCAAACTGACATCAAGGCTCAGTACGCGCCTGCATAGTTTTAAAACCTCACCATGTAATAATGCATTAAATTTCATCTTTGTAAGAATTCCAGAAAGGGACGTTATTATGAACCCCATTTTACAGACAGGGAAACGGACTCTCAGAAAAGAATGCCCCTCCCCCCAGAGTCACAGAGTCAGGGAGGGGCAGGGCTGAGATGTGAACTGCCGCCATCGCTCCCAGTCCAAGGCCTGATGAGCCCCGCACTTGACCCCAGGACCCACGTGAAGCCCTCAGCCCTCTGGGAGCCCTTCAAACCCTGAGATCCCCTAATTCACCTTTACGAGCCCTTTGTGCCTAGAAAAAAAGAAAGTGCCATATATGTAATGACGCAGAATTATCTGATGGAACCTGGAGACCGCTTTGGGGCCGCCTTCCATTTCTCAGAACCCCGAGATGGAAGGATGAGCCCCCGCAGGAGACTGGAGTCCTGAAGGGCGAGCAGACCGTTTGCCGCCTTGAATGCCCAGGTCCGCCGGGCTCGGGAGCCACAGCGCCACCTGGTGGCTCGTCATGGCAGCTGCAGGTGAACAGGGATCCCGGGCCTGGGTATCCGCCTCCCACAGAACCGGGAGCACCGGTTATGTGCCAGGCGCTGTTCCAGCCCAGGGGCCCCGCAGACTCCTCTAAATGGCCTATGTGTTCAGCTTTGCAGGCCAGTCTGTTACCCCCGCGGTGCAAAAGTAGCCACAGGCAGGAGGCGCACAAACCAACCCGGGCACGTGCCAATAAAACTTAATGCACACTGAATTTTGAATTTCATACATCACGTATCAAGAAATGTTACTTTTCTTTTGATTTTTTCCAACCACTTTGAAAACAGTTTGTATCTCTGAAACACCCCAAGAAAGGGGCGCCTGAGTGGCTCAGTCGGTTGAGTGTCTGACTTCAGCTCAGGTCATGATCTCACAGTTCGTGGGTTTGAGCCCCATGTCAGGCTCTGTGCGGACAGCTCGGAGCCTGGAGCCTGCTTTGGATTCTGTGTCTCCCCCTCTCTCTACACCTCCCCTGCACATGCTCTGTGTCTCTCACTCTCAAAAATAAATAAACATTAAAAAAATTTGTTTAATAAATAAATAGGGGTGGTGAGGAAAGGCTTACTGAGATGACCTTTAAGTAAAAGCCAGAAGGAGGTAAGAAGGAGCTATGTGGGTGTCTGGGGGGGAAAAGCATTCCAATCAGAAGGAACAGTCAGTGCAAAGGTCCTGAGGCAGAATTGCCCTGATGTTTAAGGAACCGTGAGGAGGCCCACATGGCTGAAGCAGGGTGAGTAAGGGGGAGGATGGGAAGAGGTGAAAGCAGGGAAGTGGCAGATCACACAGGACCCTGTAAGCCTTCGGGAGGACTTTGGTTTTGATGCAAACCACCAAATATGGTTTTGGTATGAACCATAGAGAACTGGGATCCATCTCAACAACTATCGAGGTTATGTGTGGTTTAAAAAAATTTTTTTAATGTTTATTTTTGAGAGAGAGAGCGAGCAAGTATGGGAAGGGCAGCAAGAGATGGAGACACAGAATCCGAAACAGGCTCCAGGCTCTGAGCTGTCAGCACAGAGCCCGATGCGGGGCTCGACCTCAGGAACCGCAAATCATGACTTAAGCGCAAATCATGTGTGGTTTAAACATGTCTCTTTGAAGTCCGGTGGCATCAGTCATTTTATCAACCGTCCCACATTATCCTAAAGAATCCTAATTTGTCCACTGAAAACCATGGAACTGCTCGATGGGGTATCGAAGATGAAGGGAATGGGGGTAGGAAAGATGCCAAGAGTAAGTGAGAAAAGCCCTACATGGGGCCTCATGCTTACAGCCCAGAGTCTGTTGGGATTCTCCCCCCCCCCAAAATAAACAAACATTAAAGAAAATAAAAGGCATGCAGAGTCCCAGGCCCCGGGGGGCCCTGCTGGATGGGAAGGCCCTGCAGGGGCTCACCAGCATCTGAGGAGAGTTAGCCCCGCAGGGGTCCCTCCCTGCCCTCTGCACTCTTCCTGCCCCTGTTTCCTGCTGGGGTTTCCTGCCGGATGGAGAGCTGGCTGCTGACTGACTGTCCCTAAGCCCCCACATGGACCTGAGCACAGAGACGGTGGCCTAAATACGGGTAAAAGAAAGAAGTGCCCTGGCGGGAGGGGTGGAAGGCAGAGGAAGGGGGAGTGTGGAGGGGCGAGCAGAGGGGAAGGAGGAGAGACCTCCTCACTCAACTTCCGGAGCGGGCCAAGCAAAACCAAATGCTCCAACTTTCGGCTCTGTGACTGTTCCATCTAAAACATGGAAAAGCAGGGGCGCCTGGGTGGCTCAGTCGGTTGAGCATCCGACTCCTGATTTCAGCTCGGGTTGTGATCTCGGGGCCATGGGCTAGATAAATAACAAGGAAACGCAGTGAGCTTCTGGCTGACCCTAATCCGCCAAGCCGGATCACTCATCCTCACCCAGTGCGTTCACTCAACCGGTATGTCCTGTGTCCCTACTGGGAACCAGCCCTGGTCTCAGGCGCCCGGGACCGGTAGGCGAGACGGACCAGAAAGGAGATGAAGAACAGCGCAGTGCGTGCTGACCTCCCAGGGTCTGCTCCGCCCGGCGTCAATGGGTTGATGGGGGCGCCTGGGTGGCTCCGTCGGTTAAGCATCTGGCTTCATTCGGCTCAGGTCATGATCTCACGGTTCGTGGGTTCGAGCCCCACCTCGGGCTCTGTGCTGACAGCTCAGAGCCTGGAGCCTGCTTCCGATTCTGTCTCTCTCTCTCTCTCTCTCTCTCTCTCTCTCTCTCTCTTTCTGTCCCTCTGCTGCTCATGCTCTGTCTCTCTCTCTCTCAAAAATAAATAAACATTAAAAAAAAAAAGAAAGTTCCCAAAGAAACAGTTCAGAACGGTGGATATTTTATAGGATGAGCGATCTGGCTTCTTCTGTGAGCTTCCAGGATGGTAGAAAGCGGGGACAGGGAGAGAACGCTGCTCTAGATGGAATGAGACTTAAAGAATCCCCACATGATCCAGCGCACAGGCAGGAGAGTGGAAAGCAGGGTCCAGAAGATCTATTTATACACCCATGTTCACGGCAGCGTCATTCACAATCGCCAAAAAGCAGAAACAACCTGAGGGTCCACCAACAGATGAATGGATACGCACAATGTGGTACGTCCATACACTGGAACAGTATTCAGCCCTAAAACAGAAGGAAACTGACACCGGCTACGACCTGGATTAACCTTGAGGACGATGCTAAATAACAAAACAACAAATACCTAGGACTCCATTATGTGAGTAGCCAATTCTTTTAAACTTTTCTTTAATGTTCACTTATTTTTTGAGAGAGAAAGAGACAGCGTGAGTGGGGGAGGGGCAGAGAGAGAGAGAGAGACACAGGATCCAAAGCAGGCTCCAGGCTCTGAGCTGTCAGCACGGAGCTGATGCAGGGCTTGAACTCACGAACCATGAGATCATGACCTGAGCTGATGTTGGACGCTTAACCGACTGACCCACCCAGGCGCCCCTGTGAGTAGCCAAATTTATAGACAGAAAGTAGGATGATTGGGAGCAGGGGCGAGGAGAGAGGATGGGGGGATTAATGTTTAATGGGGACAGAGCTTCAGCCTCACAAAGTGAAGAAAGTTCTGGAGGAGGGTGGTGATGGCCGCACCACCACATGAATGTACCTGATGCTGTCGAACTGGACCTGAGCATGGTTACAAGGGTAAATTCCAGGTTACAAATATTTGACCACATTTTTTTTTTTTTTACAAAAAGAGAAAGACCAAATGCAACACACCAACCTTCCTGATTCAAAGAAATCAACTGGGAAACAGACAAGCAGAGACATTTGACTGTGGAGTGGAAATTCAGTCATATTTTAAGAAGTCATTGGGGCACCCTGGTGGCTCCGTCGGTTAAGCATCTGTCTTCCGCTCAGGTTATGATCTCACGGTTTGTGAGTTCAAGCCCCGCATGGGGCTCGGTGCTGACAGTTCAGAGCCAGGAGCCTGCTTTGGATTCTCCCTCTCTTTCTGCCCCTTCCCCGCTTGTGGTCTCTCTCTTTCTCTCTCTCAAAAATAAATAAAACAAAAAAAAATCATTGTTCATTCTCTCAATGTGGTATTAGCTTGAAAATGCCTGTGTGTTTTAGAGCTGTCGTGTGAAATTTGTAAAATCATACAAGGTCAGGGACTTGCATTAAAATAGCTCAGGAGGGGCGCCTGGGTGGCTCAGTCGGTTAAGCGTCGGGCTTCGGCTCAGGTCATGATCTCGCGGTTCGTGGGTTCGAGCCCCATGTTGGGCTCTGTGCTGACAGCTCAGAGCCTGGAGCCTGCTTCAGATTCTGTGTCTCCCTCTCTCTCTGCCCCTCCCCTGCTCACACTGTCTCTCTCTGTCTCTCAAAAATAAATAAAAAACATTTAAAAATTTTTTTAAATAAAATAATAGTTCAGGAAAGAAGAAAGAAGAAAACGGATTTATGATGTAAGTCTGACAAAATTCTGATAGTCATATTTGGGTGACGTGTGCGTGGGGTTCACTGTCCTTACAAACACAGCTATTCAAGAAGTGAACGTAAACTTCCAAAGCACGAGAGCCAAGCGTTTTTGCACCATTAAATTAGAAAAAATTAAACCTATTCAAAACCGTTTCATTGGTGCCTCGTCCTTTTGACCTTTTCTATTTTATTATGTCATCGGACACTGCATACGATGTAACAGGGCAGGATGTGTATATAACTGACAGGTAAATAAAAATATGTATGTTCTGGGTGTGCCGGAAGTGTGTTTGTTTTACTGTTAGGGGTAGGAGTTCAGAAGTTTGGAGCTCATGGCTAGAAAGCCTTTTGACTCTTCATATTGTCCTGGAAAGCAACAGGAATGGGAAACTGAGGCACAAGTTGGCCATTCAAGGAGGCTGTGGTGGAAATGACACCTTAAGCAATGTCTTCTGATTTGGGACACCCTACACTGCTTCTCTCTTTCTCCCTGACGTGACCCCTTTTATTATTTCCGGAGTTATTTGGAAGTAAATCTCCGCCACTTCCTGTTGTAGAAACTCTTTGGCCAAATGGCTGAGTAAGAGCCGGAGTTCTAGAGTCTGACAGTCCTGGGTTTGAACCACGGTTCTGCCACTTTCTAGCTGTGAGGCCACGAGCAAGTCTCTTCACCTCGTCCAGACTGCCCTTTCTCAGGCGTGAATTGGGGACGATGCAGTCTCCCAGGGGACAGAGCAGGACAAGGCCACAAGATCAGAAGGTGTCCATCAATCAGCAGGTGCCCAGTAAACATTAGTTGTCATTATTATTACAGATTATAGTCATTTTTCTTGGGCAACTGGGGTTTTATTTTTACTTCCTTAATTCACTGACACTTTTCTTTACCCTGAAGATCTCTTTTCAGCAGTCTGGAGAAATAACTCATCTAATCCCTTAAAGAAGCCTCACTGATTCTGAGAGAGGAAATCACATTTCTTTGCAAATAGAAAATAAAAGGCAACAGGAGAATGGAAACCAACAGAGACCAATGCGGGGAGGAAGTGGAGGACGAAAGCAGGTCCTAGAGAGGGTATAATAGAAGACCGGTGTTCCGCATCACAGCTGCAACCATTAGGTGCACCCTAGTTATTTATGGAATGATGGATGGATAGATGGACAGATGGATGGATCCACGGGTGGGTGGGTGGATGGAGAGAAATATGGACAGGTGAATGGAAGGATGGATGGATGCGTGGATGGAGGAATGCATGGATGGAAGGACGGATGGAGGGATGAATGGATGGAAGGAAGGATGGATGGAGGGATGGGTGGATGGGTGGGTGGGGAGGTGGATAAGCAGACAGAAATATGGGTGAGTAGATGGATGGATGGATAGTTGGATAGAAATATGGGTGGCTCAGGGTACCTTGGGGGCTCAATCAGTTAAGCAGCTGACTCTTGATTTTGGCTCAGGTTCATGAGTTCAAGCCCCAGGTTCTTTGCTCACAATGCGGAGCCTGCTTGGGATCCTCTGTCTCCTTCTCTCTGACCCTCCCGATGCGCTCTCTCTCTCTCTCTCTCTCTCTTCCTCTTTCTCTCTCAAGAATAAATAAATGTAAAAAAAAAAAAGCACCAAAAACCATAAAATATCTACAAATAAATCTAACCAAAGAGGTGAAAAATCTATACACTGAAAACTATAGAAAGCTTATGAAAGAAATTGAAGGAGACACATAAAAAAAAGAAAAATATTCCATGCTCCTGGATTCGAAGAACAAATATTGTTAAAATGTCAACACTACCCAAAGTAATCTACATATTCAATGCAATCCTTATCAAAATAACACCAGCATTCTTCACAGAGCTAGAACAAACAATCCTAAAATTTGTGTGGAACCAGAAAAGACTCCGAATAGCCAAAGCAATCTTGAAAAAGAAAAACAAACAGGAGGCATCACACTCCTGGCCTTCAAGATGTATTGCAAAGCTGAAATCATCAAGACAGTACGGCACCGGCACAAAAACAGACACACAGATTAATGGAACAGAAAAGAGAACCCATAAATGGACCCACAAACGTGTGGCCAACTAATCTTTGACAAAGCAAGAAAGAATATCCAGTGGAATAAAGACAGTCTCTTCAGCAAGTGGTGCTGGGAAAACTGGACAACGACATGTAGAAAAAAGAATCTGGACCACTTCTTACACCAGACACAAAAATAAACTCAAAATGGATGAAAGACCTAAACGTAAGACAGGAAGCCATCAAAATCCTAAAGGAAAAAGCAGGCAAGAACCTCTTTGACCTTGGCTGCAGACACTTCTTACTCAACATGCCTCTGGAGCAAAGGAAACAAAAGCAAACACGAACTATTGGGACCTCATCAAAATAAAAAGCTTCTGCACAGTAAAAGAAACGAAAAGACTACCAGTGGAATGGGGGAAGATATTTGCAAACGAAATATCAGATAAAGGGTTAGTATCCAAAATCTATAAAGAACGTACCAAACTCAACACCCCAGAACAAATAATCCAGTCAAGAAATGGGCAAAAGACCTGAACAGACACTTCTCCAGGGAAGACATCCAGGTGGCCAACCGACACATAAAAAATGCTCAACATCACTCATCATCAGGGAAAGACAATCAAAACCACAATGAGATGCCACCCCACACCCATCAGAACGGCTAACATGAACAACTCAGGCAACATCAGATGTTGGCGAGGATGAGGAGAAAGAGGGTCTCTTTTGCACGGCTGGGGGGAGAGCAAACTGGTGCAGCCGCTCTGGGAAACAGCGTGGAGGTTCCTCAAAAAGTTAACACTAGAACTACCCTATGACCCAGCAATTGCACTACTGGTATTTATCCAAGGGATACAGGGGTGCTGGTTCAAAGGGGCACATGCACCCCGATGTTTACAGCAGCACTACCCACAACAGCCAAAGCATGGAAAGAGCCCAAATGTCCATCCACGAATGAATGAATAAAGAAGACATGGTATATATATACAACGGAGTATTACTCAGCAATCAAAAAGAATGAAATCTTGCCATTTGCAACTACATGGATGGAACTAGAAGGTATTAGGCTACGCGAAATGAGTCCATCAGAGAAAGACAAATAACATATGACTTCACTCCTATGAGGACTTTAAGACACAAAACAGATGGACATAAGAGAAAAGAAGCAAAAAGAATATAAAAACAGGGAGGTGGACAAAACATAACAGACTCTTCAATATAGAGAACAAACAGAGGGTCACTGGAGGGCTTGTGGGAGGGGCTAAACGGATAAGGAGGCATTAAGGAATCTACTCTTGAAATCATTGCTGTACTAGATGCTAACTCACTCGGGTGGAGATTAAAAAAAGAAATTATAAAAAAAGAAATGTGGGTGAATGGATGGAAGGATAGAAGGCTACAGGGGTGGGTGGCTAGATCGGTGGACGGGGAGGAGAAAATCACAAGGAACACAGCTGTGGACAAATAAAGTTTGATCACATTGCCTTCTTACTTGATGCCCCAACGTGCCACCAGATGTCAGCCTAACCTCAGGAAACACCTCGGAGGCCCAATTCGCACCACCTTCTGGGGCTCCGGGGTTCACTGCACTCCGTACCCACACATCCCTCATCAGCACACCCTGAACCCAACTCGCCTTTATAAGCCAGGTTTCCTCCCAGGGAAGCCCGGTGGGGAGCCCTTTGGGGTGCCGGAGCCCATGTCTGTAACCTCCCAGGGGTCCGCCTGGAGCACGGACTGGATGGAGGGGCGTTTCCAGGTGCCCAGCTGTGATTAGCATCCAGCCGCCCTGAAATTTGCACTCAGAACACCACCTTCTTGATGTCGGTCCGGGAATCCGCCCCAGGGCTAAGCCTTTGCCAAAGAAGCACTCTTGGAAAAAAGAAAAAAGAAAAAAGAAAAAAAGAAAAAGAAAAAAATAGAAGCCCAGCTGTCCTTCTGGACCTGGAACCGGATCCTTCACACACTGCTTTCAGCCTCAGCCTAGAGAGAGCGATTTCGATTTCGCGGTGAGGCGCCAGCCCAGGGAGGCCCCCTGCCCAAGGTCACAGGAGCGGAGCCCCCAGAACCCACCCTTCCTCCCCAAGGCGACTCCTAGGAGAAGACCCCACCTTCGGGGTGACTGGCAAAGGGAAAGGGGGCCCAGGACCGGAGCCCCCAGAGCCAGCACATTCCCCCCTCCGCCCCCCTCTGCCTTCGGCACAAACTTCATCTCCAGCCGCCAAGCCCTCGGGTTCAGTTCCAGGGCATGAAGTAGAAATGCGACTCCCACCCCCATCCCACTCCCCGCCCCCCTGAAAACAGCATTGCCCAGCCAGCTTCAGGAGTGCCTCCCGCGGGAAACGCTGGCCAGCCCGTCCCAGGGGGCCACCCACGGACCCGGGCACAGGGCCTGCCGTGCCTACCACGAACCCCCGGTCGGGGCGCCCTGGGCTGCGCAGGGGGCCCAGGGGGGCTTCCAGGCAGAGAACTTCGGAGCGCGCTCCCGCCCGCCCGGGAGCCCGCCCCCTGGGGAGTGCCCGTCCCCCCACCCCCCACCCGGTGTCCCGGCCCGACTCACTCCCATTCCTTCCTCCTGGCCTGCGGGGTGCTGTGGACCTTGTGCGCCTGGTGGGCCAAGATGACATCCCGGTGGTCCACCACGCCGCCGCGCCGCCTCAGAGGGGGCCCCGGGCAGGTGCCGCTCCCCCGGGGGCCCCGCGCGTCCTGCGCGCCGCTGGCCGTGCCGTCCGCACCCGGGGGCCCCGAGCCGCCGCCGTGCAGGGCGTCATAACTGCGCGCGGAGAACATGGGATCCGGGACCCGGGGGGCCTTCCACATCCATGGGCCTCGCTCAGAACTCGCAGGGTCTTCGGCCTCCAGCACAGCGCGCAGCTAGAGGGGAGAGAGAGCAGAGAGCGCGCGGAGGGTGAGCGCGGCGCGCACTGAACAAGGGCAGGAGGGAGGGGAGCCCGAGGAGAGGCGCGCTGCCCCCGGGCCGGCGAGCGGGGTTTGGCATTTCCTTGGCAACTCGGGCCGGGAAGCGAGTTCTCGGGAGCTGCCCGGCAACCGGCGCGGCCTGATGGAGGGACAGGCCAGCGAGGGTGGGACGCGGGACGGCCCAGCACCTCGGCGCTGCGCCCCTCAAAATGGGTCATGGAGAGCCTGCCCGTTCACGCCCCTCCCGTCCCTGTGTCTTGTGAGCCCCGCGGAGTCATGGAGAAAAACAAAAGGGCCAGATCAAGGGTTGGCTTGAAAATCCACGTGGGGCGTGGCCACCTGTCCAGGGAGCCTGCCTGCTCTTAGCCACCTGTCTGCGTTTTTGAAAAGAGAAAAGGGACAGGGGTTCCCAGCACTCACAAATGTATCCGGGAGTTGGGGGGAGGGGGTACTCAGCATGGGAAGGCACCCAGAGGAACTCCGAGCCCCGAGATGTTTGTCTCCGTCTTCATTAACTTATTCACTCAACAAACGCTAAGTGAGCAGCTACTTGCTGGGAGCTGGGGACACAGTCGAGAAGGAGACAAAGATCGTCCTGTCATGAAATGGTCAGTTCTGCGGGTGAGGGGACACGGATGATGAATACAATCAGTGCATTAGGTAGAGATTAGGGGGCTAAAAGTATGATGGAAATTAATCAGCAAAGGTGCGCTGGTTTCCCAGGAGCCCCGGTCACAGACTAGGTGGCTTAAGCAACAGAAATTTATTTCCCCACAAATCCGGAGGCTACAAGTCAAAGATCAAGGTGTTGGTAGGGTGGGTTTCTTCGGAGGCCTCTCTCTGGCTTGTAAATGGCTGTCTTCCCCGGTGTCTCCACATGGTCCTTCATGTGTCTGTGACTTAATGTCCCCTTACAAGGACACCAGTTATACTGGATTAGACCCCGCCTATATGCCCTTGTTGTATTTTAATTCCTTCTCTAAAGGTCCTATCTCCAAATACCGTCATATTCTGAGGTCCTGGGGGTTAGTGTTTCAGTACATGAATGGGGGTGGGGGTGGGGCACAGTTGAGTTCATAATAAAGGGTGACAGGAAGTGCTGGGTGGGCTGGCTTTTTTATTAAATGGGGGGGGGTCAGAGATGATCTCACTGAAGGAATGACATCTGAGCAGATGCCCTAAGGAGGCCATGAAGGAGTCATGTGAGTATTTGAGGGAAGAGTGTTCTGGGCAGCAAGAAGAGCATGTGCAAAGGTCCTGAGGTAGGACTGCGTCTGACTTGCTCAAGGAAGAATGAGGAGGCCCCAGCAGCTGTGAGTGATTGAGGACGGAGTAGAGGTGATGAGGGTGGGGAGGGGGGGACAGAGCTTGTGGGGCCTTTTGGACCATGGGGAGGACGCGGCTTTGGGAACGCACGTCCCACCCAACAGCATATTTCCAATCTCAAACTTATTTCTCCCACCTGAAGTCTCCACCACTTGCCTCTCAGCGTCTGCCCAAGAAAAGCAGACCCACTGGGGGGCTTGCGTGCGTGAAACAGGGTTAGGAGGCTGAGTCTCAGGCACGAATGTTGGTAAGTCGCCTTAACACCCAGGGACGTAAGGAGATGGGTGCAGAGAAAGGGGCCACCTCCGGATGGCCACACAACAATGAAAACAACGACTTCCTATTTCCTCTCTCCCTGCTGAAAGCACCCAGACGGAGAGCTGTCCTAGCCCCTCCTCAGCAGACCAGCTCAACACCAATTTAACGACAACAGTTACCGTCCGGTTTTTCCCAAGTCGTGGACCTGAGGGAGTTTACTAGACCTCTCCTTCCCAATGCCGCTGAGCCTCAACTCACTCTCATGAAGCCTTCCGACATTTAGAAAGCTTTGTGTTTTTCCACATGCACTCCTCTCGCATTGAAAAAAAAAAATCTGTAATTCCTTCTATGAGCATGGACCCATGGAGGCACTTTCCTTCCCATTTTACAGAAATACGACTGAGGACAGAAAGTGGATTCAAGGACCTTGCCATCAGGTTCCATTTCTACCTGCAGAAGTCACCCCTGCCCCCCCCAAAATATTATTACTGCCTCAGTATTTTATTTTTTTTAGTGTTTATTTTTGATAGAGAGAGACACAGAGTGCAAGGAGGGAGGGGCAGAGAGGGAGACGCAGAATCTGAGGCAGGCTCCAGGCTCTGAGCTGTCAGCACAGAGTCCGACGCAGGGCTCGAACCCATGAACTGTGAAATCATAACCCAAGCCGAAGCCGGATACTGAACCAACTGAGCACCCAGACGCCTCGTCAGTATTTTTTAAAAAGATGAATGCAGCTTACAGGCTGGGAGTGCTGTATAGAATCTACCCCAGAGACCGGGCACAGGGGAAGCACCTTGATGGAGAAAGTTCTGCACCTACAGAAGGTGTGTTTGTGCCCGGGAAGGTGGGAGGAGGGGCAGGAAACACCACACCCCAGGTGACGTCTCCTGGGACATCCCCCTGCTTGTCGGGCAGCCCCAAGACAGGATGCTCTGCAGCCCGCCCTGCAGTGACGCTCCCCGTGTCCCCGGTTCACTGCCGGCTCCCGGGTCACCCTGATGCCCGAGCCACAAACTGCGTAGTCACTCCTCCACTCCCTGCGTCAAACGCACCACCAGGTCCCAACCACTGGCCTCCAAAACATACCCTGAACCTGATCACTGTGGCCGCCGTATGCTCCCTCCCCCTGACACCTTCCTCCTGGACTTGGGCAGCTGCCTCTCTCGGGTCAGGGGGCTTCCCAACCCCCACCCTGCACTCTGCTGGGCAGCCAGGGGGTCTTTCTGGAAGTCTGCGGTCAGCATTTCATTATAGGACTAAGAGCCACACCCTACAGGGCTGCCCCTGTCCCCCTGACCTCATCCCCTTCTCTTCTCCGCTTGGCCCTCCCAGCTCCAGACTCACGGGCCCCCTCAACCATTCCTGGTCTCTGCCCAGCTCATTCTGCCTTTGCACCTGCTGTTCCCTCTCCCCGGAATGCTGTTCCCTTCATCTCCGATGGGCTGACTCCCTTCCATCGTTCAGGGCTAGGGTCAGACACGGGCACTCCCCCATCACATCCTCCTCACGGGGCTGGCCGGTCTCTGGGACGGGTCTCCCCTGAAGACCCCAGAGGATGTCAGCACCACATAGGCGAGGATCACGTCTGTCTTGTTGCTGTGGGGTCCCGGCCACCTTAAATATTTCTTGCCTGAATGAATGAACGGTCTTAGGAACGGGTTGACCCAGGAAAACATCAGAAGCACCTGGCACCTGCTGGGGGTCCCGGACTTCTCCTAAGTAGGGAAGGGATGACGTCTGGGGGGAAAGAAGATGTAGGTCCTACCCCGCCACACAATCGGCTCTTTGTGTAGCCCCCAGCCAACTGCTCTACCCTCCGAGTCTGCTTCCTCCCGCCCGGCTGGAGGGGACGAGCGACACAGAGGGCCATCGTGAGGGCTCGGGGAGCTGACCTGTGCGCCCGCAGCGTCCCGAGCATGGCGCCGGGCCACAGAGCTGCTCGGTCACACACCGGCTCTCTTGCATGTTGATGCCATGGCGAGCAGGCGGGGCCGGGGACAGCTGCTCTGGCGACACGGTCCCGCGGGCCCCGCGGGGCCCTCGCGGGCGGTTCCGAGCTGCCGCCACCCAGCTGTTCCGTGTGTACACACACGAGAAGCAAACAGCCCCGGCGGACGGGCACTCGTCAGTCGGGTGTCCGGCCCCGGCTGCCGCTGGGCCCCACGAGCAGGTGCGCCGTCACCTGTCTCTGTTTGCCCGGCCACGGCCCAGAGGAAGCGTGCGGGGTTGCCCCCCCGCCCCCATCGAAGCAGCCGGGCCCCGGGAACAGGTGGTGCAAAGGGAAGACAATGAGGGGGGAAAGCAAATAGAAGAAAAGGCATTAAGCCAAAGGCCCCAGAAAGCCCTATTGTTTTTTTTTTTAATTTTTTATGTTTTTTAATTTATTTTTGAGAGACAGAGAGAGACAGTGCGAGCAGGGGAGGGTCAGGGAGAGAGGGAGACACGATCTGAAGCAGGCTCCAGGCTCTGAGCTGTCAGCACAGAGCCCGACGCGGGGCTTGAACCCATGAACTGTGAGATCATGACCTGAGCCGAAGCTGGACACTCAACCACTGAGCCCCCCAGGCGCCCCAAGAAAGTCCTATTGTTAATGTAATAACACTAGAGGTTTAGGAAGCACCAGGTATCACTTGATCCCACCACTTTCCCCAATCCAAACTGAAGCGCCGCCCCCTGAGAGGCGGGGCGGACCCTCCCACCAGGCGGGGACCAGCCTGAGTTCCCATGGCAACCGGATGGCGCCTGCAGATGCGGGGATGATGACAGGCCGGTAGGTACTGGTGCTCTGGGCCGGGAGTCGGGAGGAAGGGGCCGCAGGGAAGTCTGGGGCCCTGCTGGGACCCCCCGAGAGACACTACACAATGGGGCTGGGCACCCATGGGTGACACAAGGGCTAATGACAAGTAAAGGAGCTTTATCTCTGGTGAAAACCCATGAAGGTACAACAGTGAAGCAAAACAGCAAAGGAAAAACATTCCCTAAAACTTCTGGAGCTCATCATATGCGTTGAAAAACACCCGAGGCTCCTAAAAACGGACAGGATGGGAACTGAAAAAAACGCCCCGAGGTCCTTCCTTCAGGAAATAAAACAAAGGCTGGGCAGGGGCAGGCGTTCACCCTACACGACTTGGCTTTAGTCGCTGCTGGTGGGGGTCTCCTCGCCCATGTCCGGGAGAAAAACTGAAAAACTTAAAAACAGCCAGGTAGGGGCGCCTGGTGGTTCGGTCAGTTGAGCTGCCGCCTTCGGCTCAGGTCATCATCTCACGGTTCGTGGGTTTGAGCCCCTTATCGGGCTCTGTGCGGACAGCTAGCTCAGAGCCTGGAGCCTGTCTTCGGATTCTGTGTCTCCCTCTCTCTCTGGCCCTCCCCTGCTCGCACTGGCTCTCTCTGTCTCTCAAAAAAAATAAATAAATAAACATTTAAAAAAACTTTTTAAATCAGCCAGGTAGTTTCACTCCTGGGTGCACATAAGCACCAAAAGTCACGTTCATAAAGCTCCATTCAGAGTAGCTCCAAACTGTATAGACTCCAAAGGTCCATCAACAAGACAGCAGAAGAGCAAAGCTGGACGCATCTGGTTGCAGGAATACTACACAGCAATGAAAAAGGACGTGCTGCTGGCGACACTGGGGGGAATCTCAGACAGACCTACCATGTGAGCACCTTGTTATGAGGCTCAAAAACAAGCACAGGTAACTCCAGTGAGAAGAACGCTGTTGCTCTTGGCGGGGGAG
Source organism: Mungos mungo (assembly GCA_004023785.1). NCBI lineage: Eukaryota > Metazoa > Chordata > Mammalia > Carnivora > Herpestidae > Mungos > Mungos mungo. The sequence continues at coordinate 5,475 of PISW01009543.1, read as the reverse complement.
GGGGATTGACGGGGCTGGAACTCAATGGAGCCGGCTGATGAGGTTTCCAGATAAAATACAGGATGCCCAGTCACATGTGATTTACGAGAAAGCTATTAGCCATTTGTCAGAAATACAATTTCGACCGCATGTTCTACATGTTTCATTTCCCTTTTTTAAATTTTTTTAACATTTATTTATTTTTGAGAGACAGAGCATGAGTGCGGGAGGGGCAGAGAGAGAGGAAGACACAGAATCCAAAGCAGGCTCCAGGCTCCGAGCTGTCAGCCCAGAGCCTGACGCGGGGCTCGAACCCACGAACTGTGAGATCATGACCTGAGTCAAAGTCAGACACTCAATCTACTGAGCCACCCAGGTGCCCCCGTTTCATTTCCTTAACCTGGCACCCCACTGGGGGGACGGAAGTTCCTTGACTCTGACCTGGGTAATGGGGAGAGACCAGTATATGACCACATGTAAAAATTCATTTGAGCATCTTCTTGCATTTTTGTTACATCGCACGCACACACACAAAATATTTTTAAAGTTAGCATAATCGTAGAAAATTCATTAAGAAGGATTAGGCATGGGGCGCCTGGGTGGCTCAGTCAGTTGAGCATCCAACGCTTGATTTCAGCTCCGGTCATGATCCCAGAATCATGGGATCAAGCCCCATGTCATGCTAAATGTGGAGCCTGCTTGGGATTCTCTCCCTCTCTCCTTATGCCCCTCTCCCCTGCTCACACACACTCTCTTTCTCTCCGAAATTTAAAAAAAATTTTTTTTTTTAATTTATAAAAAGGATTAGACATGCCCTATCTTCCAATGATGAAGTTTGGGGTTGGGAAGAAAAGAACCCTAGACCAGGTCTCCCTGCCTAAACACAAGTCCCAAGGGGGTGGGAAATCAACGTTCTCCTGTTACAGATTAAGATAGAGCTTCCTCGGGCGCCTGGAGGGCTCAGTCGGTTAAGCGTCAACTTTGGCTCAGGTCATGATCTCACAGTCCGTGGGTTTGAGCCCCACATCAGGCTCTGTGCTGACAGCTCAGAGCCTGGAGCCTGCTTCAGATTCTGTGTCTCCCTCACTCTCTGACCCTCCCCTGCTCACTCTGTCTCTGTCTCTCAAAATAACGACATTAAAAAAAATTTAAAAAAAAAAAAAGAACTGAGCTTCCGCAAGTTGTGGTGGCTCACCCAGGGTCCCAGATCACAGAGCCGACAGGTCAGGGATATGGGCCCGGGGTTTCTTGGGACTCCCAAGACATCTCTCTGAGGTCCAACCCAGAGACCGGAACTGAGCAATTTTCTTGCCAGCCCCCCTTCTCCTGAAACAAAAACAACCTGTGAGAGTCAGGGGTTTGTCCCCCACAACCTTGAGGCATGGCTGCCGGCCAGGGGCTCTCGGGTGAGTTAGGAACAACATTCTCTTGTGTGGGCCTATTTGTTACAGCAGCACGCCTGTCTGAGTCAGCTCGGGCCACCGTAACAAATCACCATAGACGGACTGGCTTCAGGAACAAAAATTTATTTTCTCACAGTTCTAGGAGCTGGAAGCCTGAGACCAGCATCTTCCTGGCTTCCAGACCCGCCTTCTTGGGGCGTCCGCACAGGGAGGAGACAGAAAGACAGAGCAAGCACCAATCCCGTCATGAAAACCCCACCTTCGTGCCTCCACCTCCCTCCAAAAGGCCCCATCGCCAAATGCCAGCACATTGGGGATGAGGGCTTCAACATATGAATTGGCGGGACAGGATTCCATCTGGAACATTCTCTAACGAACCCACGATTCGGCAGAAGCAACACCAGTTCCTTTCAACGAATGTTCTCCTTGTGCTTTGAAAGCTTCGCGTTCGAGTGCAGCGTCCTGTCGAGAACACCGACGTGTTTGTTAAAAAGAGAGCAAAGAGGGCGCCTGGGTGGCTCAGTCAGTGAAGCGTCTGGCTTCGGCTCAGGTCATGACCTCACAGTCCGTGGGTTCAAGCCCCACGTCAGGGTCTGTGCTGACAGCTCGGAGCCTGGTGCCTGCTTTCGATTCTCTGTCTCCCTGTCTCTCTGCGCCAGCCCCCCAATAAATAAACATTTTAAAAAAGTTTAATAAAAATAAATAAACATTTTTTTGAAAGAGAGAGACAGCAGAGAAATACGGCCTCCACATGCACTCACTCCCCGCCCCTCGCTCTCGCTCTCTCTCAGCCTTTATTCTCTCCACTCGTGGGTTCAGCCTCTCCTGGGGGTCTCGCTCCTCCCCGTGTGTGAACGTGCTCCCCGGTCCATACAGCATCTTAATCCAGCCCCGGACGAAGCAAGGTTGCTAAGGCCACCCTGGAAACGGTCTCCCCTCCAGAGTTCGAGGCTGAAGAGTGTGAAATTCAGCAGACCGTGGAGTCCCACAGCCAGGATGACGCGAATCCAAATGTCATTTTCCACCGACCTTCAGATGCATTTGTCACCTTCCGGAGGAGGTTTCACCGGGCTGAGATTTCCGAGCCCTGAGCAAACACTCTTGCGAGCAGGTAGCCAGGTGGGGGGCGGGGGGCGGGGGGAGGCTCTGCCCCGGAGTAAAAATGGACAACAGGGAGGAATAAGAGCAAAAAGCAATGGGTGAAATGACATCAAACTAAACAGTCTCTGTCCGCTGCTTCTCGGCCTCTTGGCTGAGATCAAGTGTCAAAGGTTTCTGGGTGGAGGAAAATGTATGCAAATCCTAGGTCTGATAAGGAGTGAGCATCCCAAATCTACGAAGACCTCATGCAACTCAATATAAAAAAATCTAACTAATGGGTAGAGGAGCTATATAGATTTTTTTAATGTTTTATTTATTTTTGAGAAAGAGAGAGACAGAGTGAGCAGGGGAGGGTCAGAGAGAGAGGGAGACACAGAATCTGAAGCAGGCTCCAGGCTCTGAGCTGTCAGCACAGAGCCCAACGCAGGGCTCGAACCCACCAACCCAGAGATCATAACCTGAGCCGAAGCTGGACGCTTAACTAAACTGAGCCTCCCAGGGGCCCCATAAATAGACTTTTTCCAAAGAAGATATCCAAATAGCCATGGAGCACGCAAAAACGTGCTAAGTGTCCATTCACAGCCGGGGAAATGCGAACCACACTGAAAAATCACTTCACACCTATTAGGACAGTCATTATCAAAAGGACAGAGAAGTGTGGCCGAGGGGGGACAGAAATGGCCACCTAGGGTGGCCTGAAGAGCGTGCAACTCTTGATCTTGGGGTGTTGGGGTTGTGAGTTCGAGCCCCACGTTGGGCGTAAAGATTACTTAAACAAAAACGTAAACAATGCTTTTAAAAAAGAAAAGCAGTAACCCCATGCGCTGTTGGTGGCAGTGACAATGGGTAACAACGAAAGCAACCACATGTCCACCCACAGATGAACGGGTGAACAAATGTGGCGCACACAGACCGCGGAATACGAATAAGCCTTTGAAAAGGAAGGGGACTGGGGCGCCCGGGTGGCTCAGCCAGTTAGGCGTCCGGCTTCAGCTCAGGTCATGATCTCACGGTTCGTGGGTTCGAGCCCCGCGTCGGGCTCTGTGATAACAGCTAGCTCAGAGCCTGGAGCCTGCTTCGGATTCTGTGTCTCCCTCTCTCTCTGCCCCTCCCCTGCTCACGCTATCTCTCTCTGTCTCTCAAAAGTAAATAAAAAACATTAAAAATTTAAAAAAAAATAAAAGAAAAGGAAGGGGATTCTCAGGATGCCCGAGTGGCTCAGTCCGTTGAGTGTCTGACTCTAGACTTTGGCTCCGGTCATGATCTCATGGTCATGAAATCGAGCCCCATGTTGGGCTCCTCCCTAACAGAGAGCCTGCTTGGGATTCTCTCTCTCTCTCTCTGCCCCTGTCCCACTCATGCTTTCTCTCTCTCTTAAAATAAATTTTTTTTAATATTAAAAAAAAAAACAGATGGTGGACACCAGTGGCTGAGTGGGGGAGGGGAGTAGAAATGGGCATCAGGGTTTGATGGGGACAGAGTTTCAGCTTGGGGACGACGGAGAAGTTCCGGAGACGGATGGGGGCGGGGGCTGTGCCACAGTGTGGATGCACGAAACTGGACACGTAAAAAGAAACTAGTTAAAATGGTAAATTTTCTGTGATGTGTATTTCATTAAACATGTCTGTGTAAAAAAGGACACCACAGCAGGTGATCCAAAACACCCACACATCCAGGGGCGCCTGGATGTCAAGTGTCCGGCTTCCGCTCAGGTCATGATCTCACTGCTTGAGCCCCGCGTCATGCTCTGGGCTGACAGCTCAGAGCTCTGAGCCTGCTTCAGATTCTGTGCCCATCTCTCTGCCCCTCCCTTGCTCAAGCTCTCTCTCTCTCTCTCTCTCTCTCAAATATAAATAAAAACATTTTTAAAAAATTTTAACAAATAAAATATAAAATATAAACCAGTAAGTCTCCAAACCACTAAAAAAAGTAAAATCCACACATCTTAGTCAAGGTACCTCCGTACCCACAGCCACCTCGGTGTTTCAGCCTTCGTGTCTCACTTCCCGATACCCACCCACTGAGGACATGCTGAGCAGAGACAGACAAGCACCAAGGCTACCTGATTTGGGCAGCGCAGGCGCACCCCACACCCCACCTTTGCCCAGAGAAGCAGAGGACAAGGTCACCGAAAAATAAAGCCAGAGCCAAATTCCAGAATGGTCCCCACATCCGTGCGAACAGGGCTAAAGAAAACGCCAGGCCAGATGGCAGAGAGCAGCCCGCCAGCAAGGCCCTGAGCAGGGCTGCACAGGTCCATCCCCTGGTGAGATGCAATCAGGACCCAGCTGGGGTTGGCTGTCACCTGCTTTCTCCCTCGGGCCAGCACAGCCGAGACACGCGGGCTCCCTCCCCCTGGCATGAAAGGAGGGCCTGGGATCGCTGGGGTTCAGAGGCAGCCCCAGGACATTGGCTGCGGCCGAGGAGGGAGAGAGCGGGAGGCTGCTGGGGGAGATCCGTGTGAGCCCCTGACTCTCAAGCTGGATTCTTTCTCCTGACTTCAGGTCATGCCTCAGCCTCCCCTCACCAGCTTGTGCATGCATTTACCCGGCGACATTTATTGAGCACCTACTGGGTGCCAGGCTCTGTCCTAGGAGCCGCTGGGAATCCAGCAGTGAACGAAAGAGACTCAAGTACCCTGCCCTCGCGGAGCTGATATTCCAGTGGGGAAGACAGACAAGGAACACGATAAACAAGTAAACTACGCAGACTGTCGGATGGAGAAAAGCAAATGAGGAAACTGAAACGTCATTGAGAGAAGGTGGCCACAAGAGGCCCCGGTGAGGAAGAAGCATTGGAATGAAGACGTGAAAGAGGTGAGGTGGGGGGACCCATGAAGGTGTCCAGGTGGAGAAGAGCATTCCAGGCAGAGAGAAGAGTCTGTGCAAAGGTCCTGTGGCTGGAGCGAGCCTGGTGTGTTCAAGGAATGTCCAGGAGGCCTGCGTGGCTGGGGTGGAGTGAGCGAGCCTGAACGGGAATGGGGGGGGGGCAG